>PVLA01002932.1:0-230656 GCA_004027455.1 Hydrochoerus hydrochaeris | reverse complement strand
AAAATCATTTGAAGAAGTTATCTGAAGGGTTGTGTAAGAGAAAGATGAAGAATGGCACAAATATCATAGATGACTTAGTTAAGGTGTATAATATTAGCTTCTGTAACAAGCAGTCCCAGCATTTAAATGGCTTGACATAATATGAGATTACTTTTGATTAAATTTTATCATTGTCTGTGGGTGAGATGGTAGTGTTGTGTGTGTGTGTGTGTGTGTGTGTGTGTCTGCTTGTATGCCTGTGTCTGAATTTGGCTCTGTAGAGTCATAAGATCGCTAACTTGTTCATTTTTGGGTTCTGTTATATGAACCTTGATTCTCAGCGCCAAGTCTGCTAACGTATGAAGAGAAAAGTTCCCACTCGGGAACTTTTTAAAGGACCAGCTCACTCTCACCTATGATCAGTTGGCTAGAGCTTAATCACATGGCTGCATCTGGTAGCAAGGGAGGCTGGGAATTATAGTCACTCCTAGGAGATAAAGCAGTTATGTATTTATTTATTAGCAGATGAGTTTTAATGGACTTGAAATAGTCTTTGTCACAGAGACATCAAATGCAGTTTCTGCAGTGTGAAGCCCACGAAGGCACAGCTGAGTGGCTGGAATGAGTGTGAGGGTAGGAATGTGGGGACGGGAAGCAGAGACATCTCTTTCAACAAGTGTATCTGTGAAGGGGAGCAAGAAGTGGAGTAGGGCCAGGGGCTTAGCTCAGCAGTGGAAGTGCCTGCTTGGCAAACTGATGTCGTGAGTTTGATCCCTGGCACCAAAAGAAAAAAAAAAAAAAAAAAAAGAAGAAGCGCGATGGCAGCCGGTGGAAGGCCATGCAGGGTGGAGGGAGGTTTCTCAGGCAGGGCGCCCTGTGTACCAGCAAGGGCAATGATGGTGATGACCGTAGGGTGACATAGGCATTCCTCTCACAGGGCCCGGACATGGCCCTATGCCAACTCATGCAATCTTCACAGGGCTGTTAGTCGGTAGACACTTTTCTTTTCTCTGTGGCAACAAAAGAGGGAAATGAAGAACAAGGAGATTAAATAAAGAACCCAACATCACATAATTACTAGCAGGACTGGGTTTCAAACCAGGTTCATAGGTTTTACTGAGTTCCTGCCAGCTGTAGTGCAAGGTGGAAAGAGAAGTTTTCAGACTCAAAGGAACTTAGATTTGAATATTCGACTGGATTCTTCCTAGCTGTATGACCTAGGGGAGGTTCCTGTCAAAGTATTGTTAGAATTAATATATTTAAAGCATCTACTATCAGGCCAGACATGGTGGCACGTGACTGTAATCCCAGCATTTGGGAGGCTGAGGCATTGCTGAAAGTTCAAGATCAGCCTAGATACAGAGCAAGACACTATTTCCAAAACCCCAAAACAATCCTTCCCAAAATAAAACACCAAAACTACCTACTATCATGTCTAATATTTAATAGATACAAAATAAATGGTAAAATAATACTGATGAAGAAAGGTGTGCATCTAAATAGATTTTTATCCATGTTACATATTTCTTCTTTAAAAAATTAACCACAGATTTAGATTTGTTCCAACTTATAGTGCTATAGATATGAACAACAATATCACGATGCATAAATATTTTAAGAGTTGCAGGCACTAAAAATCAAGTTGCAGATGATTTTAAACATTTATACTGCGCTAGAGTCTCTGACATATCCTGGGAGAAACTTTCAGAAACTGCTGCCTGACAGCAAATGGATGTTCTGTGTCTTTATTGTCACTTACTTCCTTATCTTGAATAAATGCAGCTTTGCTTTAAAAGTGCTAGATGTGGAGCAACAATCTATTAAAAGAACTTAGCACCGTTCACATTCAAAAGGTCAGCAGCATTTTATAAATATAAGTGAACTGATATATCATCCAGTCAGAAAGATATTTCACCTATCAAACCAGGGCCTCTGTTCAGGGAAATGTGACATCTCCTGAATTCTCTGGGATTTGTACAGTAACATAATACAAAGAAAAAAGCAGAAAATATCGTGAGTGGTGGAGTATGGTCAGCTAGTAATATTTGCAAGATAGCAAGCACATCTTTCCATCTTAAATGTCTTTTTTAAATGGAAAAACAAAGCATGCCACACTGAAGTATGTAAGTAGTTTGGGTGGGTAGGGTTAGTGTGGAGGTAACCCTTCCTAACCCAAGACACTTTGCTTCCTGAAAGTGAAAGTTATTACAAAGGCTACCAGCAGAAAGTAGTAGAGAGGGATCCTGCCTACTTCATGATTTTGTATCAGAGGTTGTAAGTCATTTATTTATGCAGTGGGTACGGAAAACTGCCTTCTGATCTCTTAGACTTATGAATTAGCACATGTCAGGAAGTAATGTGTGGGCACCTTCACTTTATTCTATTCTGTCCTTTCTGAGCATTCCAGACCAACTTCAACCTTCCTGCACTGAGCTCTCAGGCTGCTGAAGGCTGATGAGACTCCTCAAAGTCACCCTGGACGCTGCTGGCTACGATCCCATGGCCCTGGAACCACGGGCTTTGCAGCACGGCTTATTGGTAAAAAGCTGAGGATTTAGATCATTTCCTAGTAATCTTGTAACTTGCCAGTGGGAAGAGTATTTAATCTCTTTGATCTTTGGTGTCTGTTTTGTAAAATGTGGCTGTTGATTCTCTTGATATAAAACTTCTGTAAGAATAAAGATACAATGCACGCAAAGTGCTTTGCAATACCTGAGGTCGTAGCCATTACTATTAATTAAGGAGTGTACCCTGTCCAATTTGGAGTTGAGAAATACTGAGTCCTTGGTCTCAGAGACCTAATGAATAAAAAAGAATAAGAGTAATGCAAAAATTGAGTCCTTCTGGAGACTTTTGTCCAAGTATAGCCATGCAGGGGATTGGATCTAGGAGAGAAGTCAAGATGGGAATCCAGCCTGGTGGACATAACATAATTGCTATGGTTTAGATGATGTTTTCTCTTCAAAATTCATGTTGAAACTGAATCCCCATTGTGACAGTATCAAAAAGTGTGACTCCTGAGAAGCCATTTCTCATAAATGAGGTCACAAAGGGAACAAGTTTGAAGGGAAAGTGAGTACCCAAGATCCATCCTCTCCAAAGCAGGGAGCAAAGCATTAGCACATTGCAAGTAAGGAAGAGGTACTCATCAGAGGCTAGTGCTGCAGCCCCTTGACCTTGGGTTCCCCAGTTTCCGGAACTGTAAGACATAATTTTCTATTGCTTATGTTATGCAGTCAGCATTATTTTGTTATAGTACCACAGACTAAAACTGGTAGAAAAACTGCTCAAAAGTTGAGCACTCAGTTCAGACAAATCTGGAGTTGGAGAAAATTAAAGGATGTATCAGGATTGTAGTACTGGACACAGGGCATGATTTCAGCATCTATTAGGGTGGCAAGTGTCTAATTAGACACAGGGAGTAGGGCAGCAGGGACCGGTGGAGGCAGAGTCAGAGGCAGAAATACTAGTTCAGACTAGTGCACAAAGGGTCTGAGATGGGAGACACTCAGGGCTTAGGAGAATGAAACCATGAGATCCTGGGTTGACACTCTTAGGTCACTGGGCCAGGAGATGTGGAACAATGGCTAAGTGTGATCACAGACCTAGAGAATAAGGTTAGATCAACAGAAATACAGGCAAACCAGCCAAGGACCTGAAGACCCAGTTGCTGCAGGGTGGGGATGAGAACAGTGTTCTCAGCCATGGAGGTGAGGGGTGCCTAAGGAAGAAAGGTCAGCTGCGGAGAATGCAGGCTTCCATTTGAAGGCTGGACCAGGTGTGAGCTGGGCTGCATGTGGTGCCCAGGAGCAAGAGCACTTGGTTAAATTGAGTCCTGGGGAATGGGGTAGACTAAATCTGTGATGGGGCAGAAGTCAGATTCATGCAGGGATGGATGCAAACCCAAGGGGAGCCTCTCACAATGCCAGAGGACCCCTTCTAACAATACAAACAGGACTGGATATGTCCTTCTCATAAGACGTTAAGTAGATTACATTGCCTGTGGAGCATTTAACCACTTTTTGTTGCTGGGACAAAATACCCAACACTGAAATTTAAGGAGGAGGGATTTATTTTGGTTCATGGTTTCAGTCCATGTTGGCTGGCTTCAAAGCAAAATAGGATGGTAGAGGGGCATGGCAGAGGAAAAGGGGCTCAGTTCATGGCAGCCAGGAAGCAGAGAGAGAGAGAGAATGGGGGGAGCCCTAGTCAAAATATAGGCTCCAGGTCATTCCCCCAGTGACTCACCTTAAACCAGGCTGCACCTCAACTGCTGAACTTACAAACTGATGAGTGTACTGGGGAGTACAGTGTGTGCCCCAGGATCCAGTCAACTGCCACACATACGAGAAGGTGAGGAGTGTTTTAGACTAAGCCATAACTTGAGACAAAATCCAAATTGCTTAAACTGGTTACTTGAGGCCTGCTGTGCATTGGTTTGAATCTGCCTTATATACATCCTGTTCATACTGAAAAGTATAAAGAAAATTAAAGCAGTGGAAATTTAACTAATCCTTTAAGTGTTTGGATGCTTTTGAAAGATCTTAATGTGTGTGTCCTACTTAAGCCAAAAGTCCTTTTCTGTGCTTCTATAGCATCTCTGTGTATTTCTGCTATGAAAATTGGCATTCCATGGCACTTCTGTATTCTTCATCTTTATAATCCTGTTGTGAAACAGGGTATTTGACACTTAGGTGCTCATCATCATTGAGTGACTATTGGAGCATCTGTGGACAGCTTTTCCCCTGCTTTTTTATTGTACACCAAGTGTACCCATATTGTGACCCTCATCTGTGCATTTCAATGTTTCTGGTTTCAGTGTCTCTGGTATCTCATGCTCATGAGCTTAGTAAGGTAAGGATTAATGATTTTCATTTCTATATAGCTTGTACCAATGTAGAGAAGTTAAAAAAATTGCTGAACAAATGAATGAATAATTGACCTCCAAATAAGAACTTGAGTAAACTTTAAGGAGATAAATGACCCCGTATAAAACCTGTAAACGTTGTGTTTGAAAGTATTACTGTCCATTAAAAAAAAGAAAGTAGTCCCAGAAGATTTTTTTTTACCTACATAAAAGTTCCCCCATTATTCTTTAATTGGTGTTCAAGAGCTAAAACTCCTTTTGTTTCATTTATTTCCCTGTACAATAGATATAGATTCTCTTCTGGGTCTCCCTGAAGTGAATAGTATGTAAAACTTCTATAGCTTCAATATATTGATTAAAAAACTGAACATGTCACATGACTTTTATCTTTTTTATTACACATATTGTCTTAAAGTTATATGCAGGAAATATTTGTAAAAGTCTTGAATACCAATATTCTTGGGTGGGGATGGAAGAGAAATTTTCTAAACTTCCAGGATGTTAAAGAAATTATAATCTAGTGTCATAAATAATTTAGATTAATATTATTATTTAACCAATATTTTCATCCTATAAAATTATTTAAGTTGTAAATTAAAAAAATTCTAAATATGAAGACATTGAGAAAAAATCATGAGTTCACATTCAGAAAATTTAAAAAAGTTGGGCATGGTGCTGTAACCCTATAATCCCAGCATTTGAGAAGCTGAGGCAGAAGGATCACTGTGAGTTCAAAGCTACCCTGGGCTACATAGCAAACTCAAGTCCAGCCTGAACTACAAAGTGAGTCCCTGTCTTAAAAAGCAAGCAAGCAAACAAACAAACCCCCCAAAAGAAAATTTGTATAGATTTTAATATTTTTTCTTTCATTACCATGAGATTTTTTTAATGAATTAAAAAACTTGTGATTGCTAAACATTCATATAAAATGATTTCTCTTAAGTCAAGGAAATCATCCAGTTTCAAGTTGGAAAATGGGCTTTTTTGTTGAACTGCTTTAAAAAAAATGAATTCTTTAAAATATATCTGAAAGTACATTTTGACAAAGCAAGTTGAACATAAATTAAAGCAGTGCCAATTCAATTAAAAATTAAGTGTAGTCCATTAATATTGAATCTGAAAATTCAAGTACTTTAAGCATATTTTTTAGTAGGTTTACAATAAAACAATAATTGCCTTCAAGAAATTGAAGAAAATTAAGAGATATTATTAAAGTAAATAGCTATTACTCCTATCTGGAGCAGCAAATTTAATTATGCTATTATAATGGTTTTAATAGTATAGATACATAAAAGTATTTTTATTTGACATATAAAATTAAAAATATTTATGGGATACCCTTGACGTTTTGATATGTACATTGTATAATAACCAATGTATAATAACCAATCAGGATAAGAATATATATAACCTCAAACATTTTTAATTTATTTGTGTTGAAAACATTAAAAATTCTTTTTCTAACCTTTTTGAAATACATAGTACATTATTATTATCTATAGTTGCCTTACTGCTCTGCAATGGAACACTAAAACATATTTCTCCAATCTGGTATATCTTTTAAAAGATGAATCAAAAACACTGGTGCTGCAAAATTAATGTACTGTATATTTTTTATAGTTTTTGTAACTCAAGACACTTACGCGAGTCTCTAGGAGTGTGTAAGTGGATGGGGACAGATACCTCAGGCAGAGTGGCTAACAGATGTTGATGGCGATCAGTGAAAGATGAGACACAGATCACGATGCAGTAGACCAGATACTTCACAGTGATCTCTTTGATGAAATCCCAGAGGTGGACTGAGGGGTTAATTCCTCACTTAACCTATGTGATGTTGATTGGCCAATAAGGAAATTGTGTAGTTGAATCTAAATTTAGCAAACCTCTTAGCAATTTTCAATAAGATTAAAAGAGTGGTCTTCGTGTTTGGGGAACTAGAAGAGACAAGATCTTAACTACATCAACGGTCATTTCTTGTTACATATCTATTAACTCTTTTGTACTTTCTTTGTCAACATCCTACACATGCTTTGGGGATTCCTAAGGGAAAAAAGGATGAGAAATTAAAATTCTTGCTTTGTGTCTAGAAAATGCCAACCAATTGGTTTAAAAGTGATGAAATCAGGTACTCAGTTGATTGTTTTGTCTGTGGCCATGGACCTCAAAGAGCTGTCTGTTGAGCAGGTGGTCCTCAGGCTGGTCAAGCCCAAGAGGGGAGAGAAGTAACGTGAGGTCTGACCGGCCATCTTAGCGATTGAATGCCAGAGTGGATCGTGTGTATTCAAGGTGAACTTCCCAGCAAGGATGGATGCAAGCTCTGGAGTTTGCGTTCTGCATATTAGGACTGCTTTAAAAAAAATGAATTCTTTAAAATATATCTGAAAGTACATTTTGACAAAGCAAGTTGAACATAAATTAAAGCAGTGCCAATTCAATTAAAAATTAAGTGTAGTCCATTAATATTGAATCTGAAAATTCAAGTACTTTAAGCATATTTTTTAGTAGGTTTACAATAAAACAATAATTGCCTTCAAGAAATTGAAGAAAATTAAGAGATATTATTAAAGTAAATAGCTATTACTCCTATCTGGAGCAGCAAATTTAATTATGCTGAGGGGTCTGTGTCTCAATTTTGCTATGCTTGTGTGTGTATGTGGGTGGGAGGCTGGGAATTGAACCCAGGAGCTTGGGAATGCTAGGCTTTATCTTGCTCTGGGTGTTTTCCCCTGTTCCTTTAAAATTTCTTCTATTGGTAAGTCAAGACGAAGGTGGTGGTTATAACTAAGATGTTATACACAGGTTTATTTATTTTACACGGATAATTTGTAGGCTCAAAAGGCAGTTGAGAAAGGAGAAGAAGGGAAAAATTGGCTTATGTGACTTCAGGAAAATTCTTATCTGATATTACCACCATTGCTTCAAGCAGTAATCAGAATAACACAGAAAAACAAGATGTCCAATGTTCATTTTGGATTCTAGTTTTTTTTTTTTTTAAGCAAACATCTATAGTAATTATTGAGCAGAGCTTCTTGGAAGTAACATTTTATGTCTAGAAGAAAATGTGCTGTTCACAGAGGCTGGTGTCCTGGATAATCTGTTCTTATCACTAATGAGATACATATTTTTAGAGAAGTATCTTTACTCTAATATTTCTTCATTTTCAAAGCTAGATGGTATACTAAATAATTTCTAAGATCTCTTCAACTTCTTGTCAGCCTATAAATATAATTGTTTATTAAATTGAATTTTCTTCCTTTTCCCTGTTAGTCCCAACAACAAGCAGTGAAAAAGATTTTAGTGTCTAGTCAGTGACAGTGAAACAAGACATTTGGAGACAGAACAATTCACAAAACTGAGAACTGCTGAATAACTGAGACTGTCTCCCAACAATTGCTTCAGTTGTTTTAAATATTTTGATCTGTCTATGTGTGAATAGCTTTCTAATTTATTATGGAAAATAATTAGGGAGTGGAAAATAAAACCCCTGATATTTCTATGTTTTCGTGTTCGTGGGGAAGGTGGACTCCTCTGATGAGCTCCTATAGCATGTAATTTCAATTAATGGCATTTTTTTTTAATTTATAAATATATGTCTGCAATGGCTTCCTAGTCTTGAACTATGAAATGCAGGCTCTGTATTTGATACAAGGAGCAAGGAGGGCTTTCTTTACATCTTCTCTCTTGATGGTGCCTCCCTTTGACTTAACCTTATCCAGTCAAAATACCGATCGATGTCGTGGTGACAGATATGTTTCCTACCATTATAGCATCTGTAAATCAAACACCATCAGTGTATAACAGAAGATATCATGACACTACATCACCCTTTGCTATTCCACTGGTGTCAAAGAACAATAAGCATTACTTTAAAGGAAAATATTTTTTGAAAATAAATTGAGGCAATATTTCAGAAAGTTGAATTTTGTAGTGTAAAATATAGCTGGAAATAGAGCTGCTTGTTAGTTGCTGGGATGCATGTTCTTTTCTTTTTATTTGGTTGCTACTGAATATGGGAGAGAAAGGCTTGTACCTGAGAAACAGAGGTGCTGTGTGACAGAAAGAAGGAAAGAAAAGATGTTTCTTTCTGTTTACCAAAATTTTGAGCAAATAAAGTCTGAATCTAAATAATTCGAACATGAGGACATATTAGATATCTCAGGACACCAATAAGGCTGTCTGCAAACCCACAGGCAAGAGGGAAGAGGAGAAGAGTTATTTCTTCTATGGACGAAGAGGTCATGAGGTAGTAACTCTTGCTTATAAGTAGTTTTAGTTGGAAGAGTCTTGACAAGAACCTGAATGGCTAGGAAGAGCTGAGGAGGATCAGGAAAGCACAGTCTAAGTCCAGTTGCCTGTCCCCAGATGCGTGCAAAATGAGCTCCTCCAGGAAAGCTCAGCTGGGGGTTTAGAGTGGCAGAGAGTTCACGGGAGCGATAAAGCAGGGCATGTTCCCAGAGGCATGAGCCACAAGTTGGTGCATGGGGTGCTATTCTGCCACAAGGGAGGGCAGAGTCACAATCACAAAGGTAGCTGTGGGTTGTGCTGATGTGCCTGTGAGTTATTGGGTTTTTCTTTGCTCCTGGCTTTTATCTCACATGCCAGATTCACATGACATAGTGTTTGAGAGTCTTGGCATGATTCAGGTCCTAACACTACCACTCACCAGTTGGGTGACCTTGAAGCAAGTTTCTTAACATTACTGTGCCTTGGTTTTACCACCTCTAACATGGGCATACTGATTTGTTCCCAACTCCTGAGGTTGTTGGGAGTGGCCAGTTACTCTTTCCCAGCACAGCACACAGGACTGGGCCCAGCACATCAGTGGTACTTCCCTAAGTGACACGTGCAGCAGCATCCAGTCAAATTTGGGGTCTGACTCCCGTGTCCTCCCTTGCTTCAATTTCCAGCCACTGGGAAAAGTAACAGCACTTGAACCTCACATTCAGAAGGTGTCTGGATGAACAGTCAGACACTTTGATGCTTCCAGAGAAACATTTTGCCCTGAGTTCCTAATGCTGGTTTGAGGAAATCTCCAGGGCATACCAAGAAAAACCCTTCTGTGGACTAGGGAAGGGTGTAGGGTCATTTGAATACCCTGATTATGAAGAAACAGAGCTGTATATAAAAAGAGGAGGAAGAAGAAGAAGAAGGAGAAGAGCAAACTGAATCTCTCAGAACTTGAGAGCAAACCGATTACAGATGAATTGAGCGAAAGGTCGTGTTGAGAAGATTAAGGATGCTGAGCCCTGGTTTTCTCCAGGGATACTCTAATACGATGCCATCCCAATCAGCAATACCCAAAGGCGATCCTTTGCTCACTGAGCCTCTTGCTAAAGAGTGAGCTCAAGCATTGGCCAAAGGTAACAATAAATATTCAAAGCTTTATTATCAATGTTTGATAACAGCATGAAACATTCATATTTATGTATTATTTTGTTTGCTGGGAAGATGCAGGTGATTTTAAAGATGCTATTACTAGGTCATTTTTAAAAAGAAGATCTAATTATCTTCTTACCAATTTCCCTTTGTTAGAGCTGAGCAGGTTGGCCTAAACAAAGATAAACTGCACTGGAAGAAGGGCTGGGTAATGTTTTCTTCCAGTTAAATAATTTGTTCTGAATCAAGGTCGACAGTGTGGAGGTGGTTGTATTTTGCCTCTTGCTCAATTTTCTATTTAACTTCCTTCACAATCTTTCTGTGATTTAAAAACAAATGTGCACAGACATTTTGGCAATTACAAAAGCCATTTTCAAATGATAAAAAGCATTAAGATGAGGGCTAGGACATTAAGAATTCCTTCAGCAGAGATGTGGTTGAGACCTTGTTCTTTATGTAGCTGTCTTTATGCAGAATAAAAATAAAGAGTTGAGGTTCTCCCCCGACATGCCATACTCCCTTATATACACATCACTATGCCTGTTGTCTGAAATATTTTGTTGTCATAAATGTTGGTTATACCATGAATATTTAAAAATATATACCATAGTTGGGTTAGGGCCAAAAAATGCCACTTGTGTTTGTAATCTTAAATCCCTAATGGGGTCTGTAGAGGTGGCTAGACTTTAGAAAGAATACTGAGCGCTGGTTTTGGTCTGAAACACATCTGGATCTGAATTCTCTTGTCTGTCTATCTGTCTGTCTGTCTCTCTTTTTCTCTTTTTCTTTTTGCACTATGGAGAATTGAATCCAGGGTTTCATGTGTGCTAAGCAAGTACTCTACAACTCAACCTCCCCAATTCCCAACACTTTGTGTATTTTATTTTGAGGGAAAAGCTCACCAAGTTGCCTGGGCTGGCCTAGAACTTGTGACCCTCCTACCCCAGCCTCCCAAATGAATTACAAGTGTGCACCCCTGCTCTCATCATTTATTGTGTATGTGTGTGTGGCTTCTAAGCAGCTGTTTGTGTATATATTTATGTATTTTTATTCTTACTTGGCCAAACTTCAATTAAAGTGAACATGGAAAAATTTATACTGGTTCTAATCTGCTTAACAATCTCTGCTCCTGGAGGCCTGGAGGTCTGACACAATGTGTAAACCATGTACAAAATAAATAATTAAAGGTATCTCTCTAAAAGAACCAAAATAATACTTAAATAATTAAGTATATGTCTCTAAAAGAGACAAAAATAATACTATTGCTAATGACTTCAAAAAATACGAGGGACCATTCATCCACGCAGTTGAGACACATGTTAATTAAAAATTGAGAGTCATAAGTAATAGAATATTGATTCAGAGTTTCGATTGGCAAATCCACATGGAAGACAAAGCCTTCTGCAAACATCCAGGAGTACATGTTTGTAGGTGGCCTTTGCTGAGCCTCGTCTGGCTGGTGGTCTGGAAAGTCCTAGAAATTATCCTGACCAAAGGGACCCTTAGCCTTACCAACTCCATGCAATCTTTGTCGTGTCCTTGTCCAGAACCCTCAGGGAGACGCAGCTGGAGCTCGTGCAGGGAGGCAGCCTTGGGACCTGGGAGCACTGGACATCAGTAAGGTGAGATGCTGAAGAATATCTGAGGGTGTTTTTATTTTCTGAGAAAGTTTGGCTCATTCAAAGAGAAAGAATATATATTATTTTAACAATTTACCATATTTTTATGGTCAGAAAGGTGTACTTATAGTTAAATTTGGAGAAATCAAGAAAACAAAAGAAAATTACTTATAACTATCCTGCACAGTGAGAATGTTTGTTAATGTTTTGGTGAAATTCCTCCTTTTTCCTTTTCACATAATTTTCAGAGAATAGAATAAGAAAAAGCAAGAAAAAATTAAATAATAGGCCCAGATATTGGATGTTCTTCTATTCAATCAAATAATCTTAAAAATAGGGAATGTAATACTTGATCTCTTTTCTTGTGGAGTACCTTTCATCCCAAACCGAAAGATATATCCATGAGTTTGTTTTTATATATCTCATGACCTTTTTTATAGCAGATATTCAAGGAATAGAAACTTCACCCTGTGATTCACACCTAAGAATTCTGTGTTGTGTTCTAAGACATATTTTTATGGGGAGGACTCCCAGAAAGAAAGCAGTTTCAGCTTTGAAACAGGTAGCTGAGCATTAGGAATGAAATGGAGCAAGTGTGGTGCATATCACGAATGATCAGCCACCCTGCATGACTGCAAGACTGCGCATCAGGAGAATGTTGCATAATTTTTTATTTAAGGGATATCAAAGAATATCATAAAAAATCACTTTCTTGTAAAAGTAACTCTAGAGAGGAGGAGGGGTTTGCAATGGTGTTATATCTTCTTTCATTTGTTTTATTTGGTCTGCTAGATTTGAATTCTGTAAAATATTTTTAAAAATTCTTTGATAAATCATAATGCTAACCCATGGGAAGAAACACATAGTCATAAAAAAAATCTAATAGCAAGTGATGGAGATGTTGTCTGGAAAGAGGAACCTTCCGCATTATTGGTGGGAATGTAAAATTGTATAGCCATTATGGAAATTCATATGGAAATTCCTCAAATAACTAAAAATAAAAATTCCACTCAATGCAGCTATTCCCCTTCTAGTACCTTCCTGAAAGAGTTAAAACATTACACTACAGTGGGGGCATGCATACCCATGTTCACGGCAGCACCATTCTTAGTAGCTAAATCTTGGACGCGCCCATCACTAGATGAATGGAACACAATGTGCTGTTTCTACATAATGGAGTACTACTCTGTTTTTAAGAAGGATAAATTGAGTTATTTATAGGAAAATGGATGCAGTTTGAGTCAATAATGTTAAATAAAATAAATCAGACATGCAAGCTTAAATATGACATGATTTCTTTTTTTTTCTAATTAATATGAAGTATAAAATATTTAAACAGAAAGTATTTAACAAGCAAAACAAAAGATAGAGGAAAGAGGAAGATAGAACTTTTGCAGCTGAAAAGGGGACCAGGGGACAAAAGGAGTGGGGAGACAAGGATGGGGAAAGAGAAGGGAAAAGAATTGAGGTATGTCCTGTGTGTGCACCAGCTCCCGGGAGGAAAGTAATCATATGTGCTACAAGCCTGGACTAATTCAGAAATAAAAATTGAAAAAAAGGAACAGAATATATGTCACCATGTGTACTTAGCAGAGGATGATTTGGGAATAACTTGTTTGTGAAATGTTTTGAAAGTATCTTTAGCAGGGGCCGGGGATTTAGCTCAGCGGCATAAGTGCCTGCCTTGCAAGCAAGAGGTGGTGAGTTTGATCCCTGGTACAAAAAAAAAAAAAAAAAAAAAAAAGTATCTTTAGCTTTCATGTTCTCACAGGTGCCCTAAAATAATGGAAGGATTGTCATGAGAAAATGGAATAAAGTAAAACTGTTCTGGGTGAAAATTAAAACTCAGTAGAAATGGGAAATTTTAAGTCTTTGAGTCATGAGTGAGTTTTTAATTTGTTTTGGGATAGTGAGGATTTTTCAGTTGCTCACAGTCTTATGTATTAATATCTTTAGCACCTGCACTGTATTATATTTTGCAAGTTTATGTTGGTCATTTTATGCCCATCTAATTTCTTTTTGGAGAAGATACAATTTTTGGTTCAGGTAAGCCATGCCTAAATTTCTGGTCAACTCATCATAAGTCTTCATAAAATCTTAAATTTAATAGTTTATCAGTTATACATCTTTATAACATTAATTTAATCTGAATCATAAAGAGAGCTAATCTTTCAGAAATAGAATTTTTCTAAACCCTTGATATACTAAGAGCTGAGGTAACTTCCTTGCAAACAAAGTTTCTCACAAACTGAACAAATTAGATTATAAACTCCTGAACATCCTACCCTAAACATATAAAAACAGTGGATAGAACAAGAAAATATCTCGGGCCATTATTTGATGTCAACTACTTCAGTGCTACAAAATAATGATGAATAAATGTCTCTGAAAATTTTTCTATCATGCACTACAAATAATTTGTTATTTTATAATGAAAGTTAAAGTTAAAATGACAATGATTTAAATCATCAGATTATTTAAACTTTTGTTTAAACACATTTAAATGTTGAATTTCTTGAATTACCTAATTCTCATTCTATTGAAACTATAGACACAAACAATTGAATTAACTTTGTAGTGTTATATCTATCTCATTTTACATTAACAAAATAATAAGTATTTGTTAAATACTTGCTATTTATATGAAAGGTACTGTGATAAGTACCAGGATGTGTGCAAAATAAAATTATCTGGGAATCTTAGGGATTTGCTTACAGGTACAAGAAATTCAAATTCAAAAAATATTAGAGACAAAGAAGTTTATGGTAAAATATTTATCAAATAAGCTTTTTATAAGTATAGTAATTGCAAATGACTAATAAAATATGGACATTATTGATCTTGTTTCACACAGTTTTTATTTGTTAAGAATCAAATGAAATGGTATATTTTATTCCTAGATATAGGTGGAAAAGCAATGTACAGGGGCATAAATATAGAAATATGTGTATACATATCCAGTATTTGGAAATATAAATACATACTTACATATGTGAATTTATGTATTTATAACTATATCTGTAGAATAGTAGTGATAAACAGTAAATCAGAAGAAAAAATTCTAGACTTGAGCATTTATTAATCCAATTTCTAATATAAAATACTTGAGATTGAAGATTAATTTCATAGAATGGGAAACACCTAGAAGAGAAAAAGTCATGTAAATGTAAATTCTCAATTTCAAAAGTGATATTCAAGATGCAGATGATAACAGTCAAAAGTGTACTATTGAAACCTTGAGCAAATTTCCATAATGCAGAAAGTCAGGAGAGAGAAAAGAGATATTGAGGGAAGTCTGGAGATTAAAATAGCAAAAAATGGCTAAATATACCTGAAAATTTTTATGAAGACTAAGTAAATTAACATATTTTGTCAAATAACTTCTCTAAAAGATTAAAGATGAAAATATTTTGTATGCAATAAGAAGAAAAGGAACCAAAATTAAAAATCGGGTGAGCTCAGACTTGCCTTTTATAATATCAGTGCAGAAGACAGTGGAACAACATCCGCAGTTTTGAGGGAAAAGACTTGGCTCAGATATTTCAGCGCTCCAAATGTTTCCACTCTGGCACCTGTTTTGAAGAAAATTGCTCATATCTGAAGAGCTTAAGAATGGAGATTGTTGTATAAAATAAATGGTGGTGAATTTTCATAAATACTGAGAAGATTAGAATAAAAACTTTCAAATTTTGGGGAAAAGTTCAATCAATGTCAATATTAACATCACTAAAAAATAAAATGAGCTCTCTGATCTCACTTGTAAGGTATTATGCTAAAGAAATGATCATTGTTGGAAACAGAACTACATGTATTATATGGAATAGCAACAATACTGGAGATGAAGGAAGACAAATTATGGAAAACGTGATAGAATGTTATATAGACATCAATGAGTAGATTTTCAGATTGCATTTAAACAGATGGAAATGAGTTGTCTAAAGTTAAAAGGAGAGCAATTTAAGAATATGTACAAATTAACACGGGTTTGTTTGTATGATTATATAGAATGTGTGTCCATGTAGAGAAGGTGGGTCAAAAATAAAATGAAGTAACAACTAGTATGTATCTCATGAAAGCATTATTTTGTTTACACTTTGCCTTTTATAAAAACTTTCTACAATTTCAAAATACTTCTGTACATTATGATTTCATCTAATTAAAATGCAACTGCTTATTGTAAATGGTGTATGAAAATAAGACAGTAAGTAGAGTTTCAGGGTTTATTGTTGTTTTAAATAATTGTAATAGAACATTTTCCCTTTTTTTCTTATTTTATTTTTTTTAATTTTTTTTTCTATTTTAGAGAGAATAAAACCAGGGAACATAAAACTGAATAAAACCAATAAAAAAAAACCCAGTATAAGTGATACAGGACTTCAAAACCTTATGAAATCAGCATTAGTTATTATAATGACTTTTGTTGTTTGCAGAAATCTTTGGATATAGTAAAAATCAAACAGAACAGAATAGAATAAAAACAATACAAACAAAACAGTGAATGCAATAAAGGACTTCAAAATAAGCTAGTAGTAAATCCAAAGTGACTGCCATAATATGCCTTGCTATCCAACAAATGTCTGCTCCTGCCATCAGATTTAGCATAATCAAGCAAAATAAAAGAGAATAAAATCCAACCCAAGAAAACAATGAAAATGAAATGGTTTCCAGGTGGGGGTCGCTTCCTTGTGGGGCTTGGGTCCCCTCAGTCCGTGAATGGCGCTGACCCATGGAGAGAGGCTTGGGTCTGGCTGTCCCCACTCCGGCACTAGCCAGTGCATGGTGCTGGTTTTAGGACATTATTAAATTAAATTCAGAAAACGGGAACTTGTGGGGGAACAGAAGGCCACTATATTTTAATATTTCCAAAACCTCTGGTAAACTTCTGTTGATGTTGGGTTAAGTGCCAGAGGAGAGTCTCTTCACTGTGTCTCCATTTCCTGCCATTTTGTTTCCTGGTCTGCCTGGGTTCAGGAACACTTTTCAAAAATTTGACTTGTATCTTGCTTTAAAAAATCTTTAGAAAAGTAGGCATTTTCATACAATTTTTAGGTAGAAATCTACTATTTTGCGTCATATTAATGGAAATGTAGAATCATACAGATCTGTGATTTTTTTCATTTTTTTTTCCTTTTTGAGACAGGGTCTTGCTAGGTAGTTCAGGCTGGCCCTCAGCTCATTTTGTAGCTCAGGCTGGTCTCGAACTTGCAATGATCCTCCTGCCTCCGCCTCTGAAGTGCTGAGGTTATAGGCATGTGCCACCACACCTGGCTGTGATGTTTTAAAAATATAAATATTTTCAATTCAGTGTATTAGACCACTTTAGATGCTGGATCCAGCAGCCCCCTTCTGCAGCACAATTTAAACTCTTGAAATCAGTTTGTCAGAGAGATGCCCACTCTCACATTACAGCATTCTTCACAATAGCTCTGTCTATGTGTCCGTCAGCAGATGGATGGATGAAAAAAACATGGTGCATAGATGGATGGACTACTACTCAGCTCCAAATGCAGGCAAAGGCTGCCATCTGGAAAGACTGCAAAGGGCAATTGTGAAAGTGGCGACCACAACTTGCCTTCCAGTAGAACTGTCCAGGAGAGAACAGATGTATTATCTGAAAACTAGAAGAAATTGCTGCTTTCATTTTTCTCAGTGTGGCTTATGGAATCCAGCTATTAGAGCATCTTTTTACTCACTATCATCCATTTAAAAAGTATACGGGGAAGCTCTTTGTTACAGGCTTGAAATCTATCATTTATGTTTTAAATTAAATGCATTTTCTCTTACCTGCTGGACTGTTTTTATGAAAGGTTCTGTGAAGGAAGTACGTTTCCTGGGAGCACCTGTCTTCTCTTGGAGACCTCTTTCTTCCGAGTTTGTGGTAGGAAGGTGAACCATACCTAGCGAGACTCTGGTTTTCCTGGTGTCAGCTTGGATACTACACCACAGTGCGATTCATTAGGTTTTACCTTCATTTTTTGGTGGGTTTCTTATTTTCAGAATGAATCTGTATTCATACATTCTGCAAAGTTTCCTTGATTTCTGTTGTTGAAATGTTGAAGGCAAAGATATTTTTCCTTTTATACAACTACAGGGAGGTGATAAATATTCACCCATTTATCAGTGGATTGATCCCAGCAAGAATAATGTAAGAGGTGGGGAGAGACCGTTTTGATTTGAGGGTGCCTTAACCCCAAATACTTTTGTATTCATAATATTAGTGCCTGAAATTCTTCCCAAAGGGATGCATTGCCTTAGACTGGTAATCATGCCACGAAGCCCTTGACTGTGTTGATTTTTTTCATCAATGGAGTGACTGAAGTGGATGGTTGCATGGCAGCTGGGTGGGAAAGAAGTGCTGAGGGAAAAAAGAGCCCCAGAGAAAACGTAAGTGGAGACTTTAAGAAGAAAGAAGAGGCTAATCATAAAGCAATCTGACTTTAAGACTTTGTCTCCAATAGTTTTGAAACTCTAAAATCAGCCAAATCCACGAGCCGGACTTTTATCAGGGAGGGTAACCCAGGAGAGAAGGAAGCGTCAATGCAGTAAACCACTCAAGGAAATTTTACATATGACTCCAAATGTCAGTTAAGGTCTGATGTCAACATATTTAAACTGCTTTATATATAATATATTTATAATGTCTGTAATACATTAAAGATTTATTAAATCTTTGTTTTATAATGAAACCTTTGAAAAGGAGCTATGTATATTGTGTGTAGAGACAAAAAAAATTTGACCATTTAATGTATGGGTTCCCTAACTCAATTGATTTGTCACCCTGTTAAGAGGTAGAAAAGTCAGGCTGAGAAGGCAATCACAGTGATGATTTTCCTTCAAGGGGGCATATTTTCATGTATCCCAATCATTTTTATTGCTCAAAGGAAAAAGCTACACACCATGGCTTATGTGTATGTAGATACTGGTTTAAGACAAACACAGGTTTTTCACTGTTAAGCCTATGCTGGAATTTATTTTGATTCATAGTATAGTGCATGGTGACCAGAAAGACCGTCAGATCCACACGTTTATAGAGATTCTTTTAAGTACATTGATCACATGCAAATTAATTAAAATCACAAGATTTTAAGCTTGCAAGGAAGGTTACTTATTCACCATGTTTCTTACATAAAATATAAACAAAACAGTTGTAAAATTGCATGCTGTAGTGGCAATCAAATTTAATAGTGAAATTATTCAAATTATGATATAATGAAGAATGTATATTATTAAAAATGACTAGCACTGTGGTTTGACCATTGATCTGAATCCTGCCTATGTCACTTCCTTTGGAATTGGGACAAATTACTTCTCTATGACTCAATTTCCTTATCTATAGAATGGAGATAATTTAATGATCTCATAGAGATACTGTAAAGATTGAAATGAGTACTGCAAATGAGGCATTCAGCACAGTATCTAACACTGTATTTAGAACACACTATCTAATTACTTTTCTTATTTATAAAACAAAAATTTCCAATGAATTGTTTATTTTGTTTAGGTGATGTGGAGATCATACTCAAGTAATCTGGAGATGTACTTAAATGTTTTATTTTTCCAGTTGCTGCCAAGGGTAGAGGAATACATATATTCTATTATGTCTCAGTAAATGGGTCAGCATAAACTGGAGGTTTGACTTGAATCAACAGCCTGATATGTGTTAACCTGATTGTAACAATGTAGTTGTGTGTTGGAACAAAGCCAGGATTTGCTGAGACTAAATTAAGGCAACGGGCTTTCAACTCATATACAATGATAAACCTTTCTGTTACATTAATACCTAGCGGTTTTTCTTTTAATATAATATGAAGCCATCTCTCATTCATTCTTTTTTAATATAAGCTGGGAGAATATTATAATTGTTCTGCATAGAACACTACGTTATAAAGACTTTTTGTAAATGTCTCCAGGCGTCCTTAGATGAGAATGAATCTATTTGAATAAAATCTGTAATCTGAAAGTAATTAAAGTAGTTTTGTAAGGTGCAGTTAACACCCATTGTTGGGTCTACAGAGCATTAGTTTATGCTATTGTGAAGAAGATGTCTTTTCAGTCCCTGAGCTGTTATGAAAAATTTCAGAGGCCACAGTCTGAAGAAAAAAAAAAAGAAACAAGGACATGATAATGACTGAAGACACAATTAATCCTGGTGCCACTGCATAGTACAAACTGTTACAACAATCAGAGAAAAAGCTGCACAGGGGTTATAGAAAGAGAAGTTAACGAGTAGTCTTTAAACAAATGAAAAGTTTAACTATAGAGTGCTAAATGGATGAAATGAGCAATAGCTGAGAAATGAAAATAGTGCAAGACAAAGCACTATGTTGCAGGAAAAGGGCGAGTAAATTTAAAATGTATCTAGAGTATTCAAAATAAGATTCTCATCGACGTGCTGGTGAAGACAAGATTCCATTTTTGCTCCTTCAGGCCTGACCTCAGCTGCTGTGGAGGCAAAATTTCAAAAGGTGGTCAAAACGTCACACATTCCTTTCTCCAAATTCTCCCTCACCATGTAAAAGGGCTGTGCATTCCAAGAACCCTGAGCAGAACTGCTGGTGTAGAATCTGGAGGTCAGTTTTTATCTAGCAGCAACTTTGTATGACTTTCAGATTTTTTCAAACTTCCTTCACTTTGGTCTATGTTCAACAAGTTAACCAGAAATAAGAGTCTCCTGGGACCGAGTCTTACCTCAGGAGCTTAAAACACAGGTACCTGACGCTGGAAATTAAATCTCAACTTTAAACATGAAATAGTCACTTTTCCATTCTGCTGGATGCTCAGGCGGAGATTTCAGCTGTCTCTGCTTCCCACTCCTTTCCCAGCAAAACAGATTCAGTCAGCATTTTAAGAAAACCTCATTTTTTATCCATGGCTGTTTCTTATGGGATCTTAAAATATAACAAGGGAGTGCTCAGTTAGCCTCAGTGACCTCTCCCAGAGTCTAGGCCGGGCGCTTACTGCTTGTTGTTCTAATCTGCAGTTACTTCAAACAAATAGGAAGCATCTTCTTGCCCCTGCACTTGGATGGGATGGAGGCATTTGGTTGAGCTGGGTTCCATTAAAGTTGTGTGGAGCTGATGTACTGATCCAAGTCAAACTCTTCTGCTCATGTTTAACTAATTATATGCAGTTTTTGAATCTAGTTCAAATTGATATGCTTGTGATACATAATATTTCAATTTGTTTTGAGGAACTGGGACCTGTATCATAGGCTTTCATGCAGATGACTGCCTTGATTCATGGACCTTGGGATGCTGCCTTCCTTACCTATTTGCATTGAGCTCATATAAGCATCCACAGTTCCTTCCAAGCTGGACATAGGAGTGCATTCTGACACCTTGGAAGAATCACACTTTGTCTTGAGGAAAGCAAGATGCTTCATTTGAATGTTTTATGACTTAAAAATTCCATTCATGTCATACACTGATACTCCTTTCACACATAATACCTATACTTTTGAGAGTCTCTGGTTTCTCAGTCACAAGGAATTTTTCATTGAGGTAGCTGTGAGTCTGAGCTAAAATTCTAATGTCTTATCTCCTTGGGACAGGGTGGCCAGATTTAGCAACAGACAGACAAACAGGGAAGTGAACAAATATCAAACAAAAGAGAATGTCCATTTAAGTTTAAACTTTAGGTAAATGAGGACTTTTTTAAAGAGCAAATTTGTGCCATACAACAGTGGGGACATACTTATACTCAAATTTCCCTGTTTATCCAAAATTGAAATTTAATTGCTTATCCTGTGTTTTAGCCGATAACCTTATTTGCAACAATTATCGAAAGCAGGAAAGATGTCTCCTTTTCACAGCACAGGAAGTTAAAGTCCAGAGTGGTAGAATAGTTTATCTCCAATATCTCAAGAAGTTTCTGTGTTTGACCATTTTCCCACGTGGCACTTCTCACGAAGGAGGGAAGATTGTCAAGGCAATTTTACATACTCTCATTTTTTTCTAAAAAGGCATTTCCCCTGTGGGTTTTTTTTTTTTTTGTTCCTGTACTGCTGTATCTCCCACAAAACACATATTTAGATAACAATCAGTCTTACTGTACTATTTTGTCATTGTGAGTAAATTATTGACTTATTGGCTCATTTATTTCTCCTCATGGAAAATTAGCATATTAGTGGAAATTTAGGCATTGACTCATGATAGACAGGAGAAACAATTGGGTGTTGTGGTGTGGGTTCTCAAAAATTATTAGATTAGGCCAAATTCTAGTAGATCCTAAATGTTAATCCTGTACATTGTATAACAAAACCCACTGGCAAGGTGAACGGTAGGTTAATATCAGGTTTGCCACTCGATGTTTTGATCTTCAGTAATCCTGGGATGAGGATGCAGAATATATAATTCACCCTTAATATTATTTTATAAAAAATTTTAAATATGGCAAATTTGAAAGTACCATGCAGTGATTCCACTACCTAGAGTCTGTAATTAACACTTTGCTATCATGTATCTATTCCATTTATCAGTGCATCTTATTTTTTGATGCATTATAAAGTATGTTTAAAACATCAATATACTTCATTCCCAAGTGGTTCTGCAAATATAACCTTAACTACAACTCAGTATTTATTTATAGTTTTTAAATAAAATTTATATAGAGAGAAGTGCACGAATAGTAGGTACTTTTTGGCACATTTTGATGAATGTATACACTTTTAGGATATAGAAAATTATCATCACCTCAGAAAGTCTTCTCATGGCTCATTCTAGAAGAGGTAAGTATTGTTCGGACTTTCTTTCTTTCTTTCTTTCTTTCTTTCTTTCTTTCTTTCTTTCTTTCTTTCTTCTTTCATCATAGTTTGTTTGGCCAATTCTATAGCTTCATAAAAACAGTATCATATTATATGTACTATTTTGTATAAGGTCTTTTCACTGAGCATATGTTTTTGAGATTTATCTGTGTTGTATCAATACTTTTTTAAAATTATTGAGAAATGCAACATTTAATTTTATGAATATTCCACAGAATGTTTAGCCATTTTTCTACTGAAGGACATTTGGGGTGTTTTCAATTTCTTGCGAGTGTAAATCATGCTGCTGTGGACATTCTACTGTATGTCTTCTTATGGACATTGTCTTCCCCTCCACAGCTTCCTGCCTGCAGCCCCTTCCCCAAACCCTCAGCTCTGCTACAAACATTCAGGAATGGAATTGATCACATTTGGGAAACATTTGACTGGTTCATGTTGTTTTGAAACATATTTATTGTCATAGAGACATCCTGCTAGCTAGGTTCAAGGGTGCAAACCTGGACTGACTTTAGTTTTTCTTTCGGCTCCTTCTTATTTTTCACTCAGATCTTGGAGACTCTAGATCCTCCCCAAACTGTGGGACCTCTCGAGGATGTGGATCCTGTGGTGCGCTACTTGCTTGAAGTAAGTCCTCATTTTATTCTGGTTGTGGGACATCTCTCCCAGGTCTTTTTCACAGTCAAATTATGTCATGGAGATGAAGGTGCTGTTGATTTTCTTTTTCCGTTCACTAAGTGTGATATAGTGGATGCTATGTGTGGAGAATATGAAGATAAGTAAAGGTTGGTCTCTCTTTTCAAAGATCTCCTAGACTTTTGGAGAAATAGATAAAATCAAATAGTCTCTTCAGTACAATGTGGTTAAGATTTTGGTAGAGGTCACACAGGGTGATGTGAGAATACCTGAAAAATGCACTCAACCCAAAGTTGGAGCAACAAAAAACTTTCTAGAAAAAGACTAAATCAAATTGTGGGGGATGCAGGAGGAGTAAAATAGGTAGTGGCAGAGGGAAGTGTGTTGTGGGCAGAGGGGCTGCTGTGAAGTGCTGGAGGTGAGAAGTTATGAGCAGATTTGCAAGAAGGCAGTGGTGTTTCATGAAACTAAAAAGAAGGTGGAATGTACTCAGTGATGAGCTGGGGTTAAGTTAAGGTTTTAAGATGTGTTCTGCAGAGTTCCTGTGTACCTTTATGTGTCTGTGTGAGGAATAAGAAACAGGTTGTTTGTTTATTCTGATGAACTGAAGGCAATTTCAGTTTGGGTCCTTAAACATGTGTTCACTCGTCCCATAAGATTCTCAATGGATATAATGTGTACAAATACTGAGACTGGTGAAATTTACTTAAAAAGAGAGAGTCTAGCTATCAGGCCATATTTGAAGGGAAATTTCAGAATCTTTGTTGGAACTGGTAACTGCTGACCTTAGCATCCTTAAATTAACCTCTCAAGAAATGCAAGATTTATAAGTTGTGGGCTTTTTTTTCTTTCAAAAAAAGGTCTTAATAATTCAAAGAACTTTTTAATGATTTTAAAAGTGCATGTTAAGTACTTGATGGATTGGATCAATTCAGTCTTTGTAGTGCTCTGTGCTGACATCCTCCTCTCTACATATGGAAATTCGACAGATGTACAAAAAATGCTACAGAGGATGGGATGCTTCTTTATGGCATTTCCTTGTGCATTTCATTGCAGACAAGAAATGTGTGTATGCACTTTATAGTGAGTCATTAACTATAAAAACAAGCTAATTCACAATCCTGCTTTGAGCTGGATTTCCTGTGATTTATCTTTGCTGCCTTAGCATGCACTGAATTCCTGATTGTTATTAACTCCCCAAATATTTACATCACTCCAGATAATCAATGCTTAATCACAGTCAATACAGATGTTACAAGATCCTAGAAGAAAGATGGTGTCAGCATAATAACATTTTAATTATGATAGCATGTGTTTTCAACTGTATCTTTTATTTACAGAATCAGCCAACACAGCTACTGTATACATTTAATTCAGAGAAAGCATTGAAATGATTGCACATGTAAATTATAGCTCTTCCCATCAAAGACCTGAAGCAATAGCATGTAGCTGCGTGAAGGTACTAATGCTTATTTAATTAATTTAAATCATGCTGGTAAGACTGTATTTTCACTTTTCATTCCCCTGAGTTTGCACTCTGCAGGGTTACTCAACCATTATGTAAAACAAATTTGCATGTGGATGTTTTAATGATACAAAATATCCGGTTTAAACTAACATATCAATTCTGTTAATGAAATCAGAAAGTAAGCTATTAGAAGCGGAAATTAACTGTGTTTTATATGTTAGGCAATATCTGTTTGCTTTGTAAATTTTATTTCCAAGCATCATACACTCCGCTTTTGTCTAGGCATAACATGAACACTACAAAGTATTGTTCTCTGACTTCTGCCCATGTATTTCACAGCCAGTACTCTTGCAGAGCTGGGCTGCATTTTGCAGAAAGGATGAGGGATCAGGTTGCTGGTGCAACACTATACAGATTTTCCCCAGTAGTATCCATCAGTCTTGCAAATGGCACAGTTCTGTTTAGAAGTGGTCACAGTCATTCTGCTTACTGGAAGAACTATGGTTTCACAACAAGCTGTTGCACCAAAGGCAATTCCATGAAAATTAAGCTGTGTAGAGGATGCATTAGAAGGTCCAGCCTCCTGCACTGCTTGCTTCACCTTTACCTGAAACCTAGATGGAGAGTGAGAACTTGCTTATTATGGCTGAAGGTAGATGTTCTGGTTTCTTTTTCCTACTAATTACAATGATACAGTCAGATCCCTTTGCTCTTTCCTAGGTGTGGGGCTGAATAAAGGGCAAACTATATTGTCAACAAATAAGAAATGTCATAGGACCTTGGTTTTTTTTTTTTAATAAAAGACCAGAGAAAATATCTGGTAGTATCAAAGCTGTAGTCATAAATAGGAGATCTATAATATTAACTAAGAATCTCCTTAAAACTTTTTTTTGAATCCAGTGAAATAAGGGTTCTGGAAATAGAATCTGACTGAGACAGCAAAGCTGGGCTCCATGCCCAGTGATGCTTCGGTAGGGAGTTTAGGAAAGGAACAATCTAAAGAAAAGAGGAAACTGAATCACCAAAGAAAGACTGGGAAACATGCTTTCTTTTCTTGGTCTCTACTTGCCAAACACCTAACTTGGTTGTGTTTTCCCAAGTAAATAAGTTCAGAGATGTTTTCCCCCTTTCCAATTCAAGGCTCTGAATATATGGGGCCTCTTTAGAAGGATTAATGTAAGAAGATGTGCAGTAAGTGCAAACCATCACATTAGACCTCAGTTTTGTAGCCCGTGTAAAGAACACTAGTTAGCACTGGCTTCTTACCTATGGGAAAGTTCTAGTTATACAAGTAGGGCCACCAAGTGCTGAGAGGGCCACCAAGTCTAGTGGTAGTAGCATCTTACAGTCTTATAGTTGGGGAATTTTCTAAAACATATTTTATTTTTGACATTCAGTGATGATATATTTACATGGCACAGTGGAATATTTTAATATATTTATACAATGTATAATGATCAGATGGGACACATCTATCACCTCAGACATTTATTATTTCTTTGAGTTAGAAATATTAAAAATCCTCTCTCTCAGTTATTTGGAAGCATTTAATTAATTGTTATCAACTATACTTTTTGTACTGTGCTGTAGAAGTTATTCTTCCCACTCAGCTTTACTTTTTATTCCCTCAGAAAACTGGAGAATTTTATCTAACTTATCCAACTGGAAAAAGAATGGATATAAGATTTATATATTTAACCAGAAGAAATAAAGCAAAAAAAAAAAAAATGGAGAAAGTGAAACCCTTCACATCCTTCCCAGCAGATCATTTTGTTCCTTAAACTAGCATCATCACTAAGTTCCTTTATTTCACCTAAATCTAGGATCTTTCCTGTTAATTTCATCTCTAAGAATTTTTTCGGTGGTTTAATCATTAACCACTTTAGAGGGTCCACAGATGATCAGATAAACACCAAATTGTGATAAAATGTGGGCTAGAAAATCAAAAAGGTATGCCAGAGATAATCCTGAGGATTGGAGATTGGGTAACTGGCCCAGTTTGAAGCAGGAATTAGACAACAAAAGCTCCCTGAGAGAGTGTTGGCTTTGTAGGAGGATAAAGAAATTAAGCAATGACTAGAGATAAAGCTACGTTTGTAGACAGGGGCATTTCTTTATATGCGAGCTTTTGTAAAGGTATCTGCTTACAGTACTTTTCTAGATACAAAACTAAAATATACATAGAGCTTATGTACATACTAGAGTGAAAGGAAAAAGTTATGTTTTGACAGGATTGAAATTCAGATATGTTAGGTAATAGACAATTTCCTTTTTAAAAAGAGCAATCCTCATTTCATAGTCTAGAACTAGTGTATTCCATTTAAAATGCTATTCACTGCTTCTGTTTAATTAAAAAAGTGATTCACCAATGATTGAAGGCTTCTAGAGTATGTGAGTCAATTTTAAAAAGCTGAGTTAGGTCATTTATAAATTCCTTTTATTTAATATAACTTTTGACCCAAGTTGTCAAGATTTATTAAAATTTTATTGTTTGGAATTATGTTAACCTTGAGTTAACATTGCATTGGGGACAGTTCAGTTGGGACAGTTTTAAAAAGTGAATAATATTTCTAACAATAAATGAATTGAAAGTAATTTATGAGTTAATATGAAATAATTTCTATTGTACTTATTAAAGTTAGATCTTCCAAGATATACATCCTAAAGATACAAACTATATTCCCCAAGTAGTAATAAAAAGCTGTATTTTTTTTTTTAAAAAAACTCATCATTTAAACTCTCCAAATCAAAGTTACCATTAATTTAGTAATTATTTTATTTATTTTAATGAAATATCTTAGCAAATGGTTTCCTGTGTGTGTTTTTTTTTTTTTTGGCTTTTTGAGACAGGGTCTCTCTATGCAGTTCAGGCTGGCCTTGAGCTCACTTTGTAGCCCAGACTGGTCTCGAACTCACAATGATCCTCCTGTTTCAGCCTCCCAAGTGCTGGGATTATAGGCGTGAGCCACCAGGCCTGGCTTCCTGTTTTAAGTATAGAAAAGATGTGTTTGTGGTATGCATGCTGCAAACCTCAAAATCTGGAAAATGCATACATGGCCCAGAGCCACGCAATCTCCCAGTGCAACTCCAGGGGGTGCCATCACATAACTGTGATCTGAGTTGCTGCTAGTCCTTGGGAGTGTGAAAAGTGACTACCCTGGAGGCTGCAATGTGGGGTTCAAGAAAAGATGTCATTTAAAAACATATCCTACTCAATAAACTTCAACTTTTTGTTTAGTTATTTTCCAAACTCTGAGAAAACTCTAGTGTAAAGAGAATGCTCAAAGCTGTGATTGGACCAAAAGTTTCTATATAAGTGTGAGAAACCCTGGGATAAACAAGTTTCTTCTCTATAGGATGTCCTATAGTTTTTAAAGTGCTTTGTGGGGCCGGGCATGTAGCTCAGTGGCTCCGTGCCTTCCTGGCAAGTATGAAAGCCCAAGTTTGATTCTTGGTTCCAAGAAAAAAGTGCTTTGTGACTCTACAGTATAAGCAAAGACTTTTATAAGCATGGCTTACTAACCTTGTTTCATCATGGAAATGGTTTTTGACCAGTTTTGCATATTCATGCTGCAAGGTCTTATTGGTCTAGTTTTGTCATTACAGGTAATCAGATTGATGGTCCATTTTCATGGAACTCAAAGAATAAGCAAGAAATCTAGAATGGGAACAAATTCTAAGTAGGAAACAAGGGGAAAATACTCAAACTTTCTAGACTTTGCAAAATAAAAATGAGCATTTGACTTTATTATCAACTTTTTAAAATCCTACTTTCCTTAAGATTGCATATTATTCTGTAATGATATGACCATTTATACCTGTTTAAAAGAGAACAATATATGCTTACTACACAATAAATCCAGTATAATATTGTCCAAAACAGAAGCTGCATATTAAGAAGCATATATGCATGAACGTACATATACATATGCATGTATATAGTAAATTATAAATACTTTAGGTTAATCTATTACTTTTGTCTGTAATATTCAGATGAAAGTTGTCTTTATCTTCTTCTTATAAATGGTCACCCTCTTTTCTCCTACCTGGTAATAGTAAGTATTCTTTTTTTTAATTTTTTAAAAAACTTTATTTTAAAGAGAATAAAACCAAACAAAATAAAACAGAATAAAGCCAATCAAAAGAAAACAATGAAAATGATACAGAACTTCAAAACAGGATGATAGAAAATCAACAATAGCTACCATGATGCCTCTTTTTATCTTCAAAATTGCTGCCCATATCATCAGACATAATAAAATCAAACAAAACAGAACAGAATAAAACCAATCAAAAGAAAACACTGAGTAAAATGAAACAATAAAATGGAAGTAAACAAAACAGTGAAAAATTGGATTTGAAGAACAAGACAGGAGAAATCCTCCATAGTTTCTGTATTCATACAGATAACTTCTAAAAAGATGCTCAGACTTCCAGCTTTAGGCCTGCAAAGTCAATCAGATAATACAAAGCATTAAGTTATTTTTGTCCCTCAGTTGCTATAAGTTCAGCCTATGTTCCTCTGAATCAGCGGGTTGCTTAATGCTAAGTATTCTTAACTATCTAGAACATTAAAGGAATAGAAAATAGAAATCTTCAAACTTTGATTTGTAGGATGCAGGCAGATGGTCACTTATCACATGGAAAACATCCCATTAGAAGGCAGTGGCTAGATGTACTGAAAAAAATTCCAGGATGTTCAGGTAACCACAGCTGCTCTGAGTTGGTATTTTTCATCAGACTATAACTTTTTTTTTCCAGAGTGGCTTAGAGAGAACTTGTGTTTTGAACAATCAGTAGATATGTCAGTCTTCATATTCTACTGTTTGCCTCCTTATGCAAAAAAATAATTATTTTATGGTGGCATACTTTCATGATTTTTGTTCACTCAGTCTTAATGGATAGTTAAGGATAAAAGCATTTCTTATCACTTAAAATATTGCATCTATTTAACAATTTTCTGAATTGTTTTCCTTTGATATTGTGAAATGAAATACACATTTGTTGGATTACACACCAAACTATTATAAAGATGAAGCGCTAGAAATCAATTCTTATGTTAAATACAAAGGACATCCTTGGCTCATTAAGTAAAAATATCTCATTTAATGAGCAAGAAAGCACTGGAGCACACTGAACCCTGACACAAAGCAAATTATTTAAGTGATAAATTATATTTTATGGGGAGTGTAAAAGTTAATAACACTCAGGGGCATGGTAATAAATGCAGAGGTGTAACTAACTTCATTGACTGCTGCACTTACAAACATGCCATATGTACTTAGTAACTTGAAATGATCCTAAACAGGCAGAGTAGAAACCACAGAGTCCTGCAGCTACCTTACTACATATTTTTAAGGGCATCTTTTACATTGTATCAAGAGGTTCTTTTTTTGTTTTTTTAACTCCTTTCTTTGTCCTTTCTGTCATTTGCAATATTTTGCTTCTCTCATTTTTGTTTTTACTTTTGGTTACGTTGACCTTGTAGCAGTTAAGCTGCAGGCTGCTCCTTATCTCCTGGCAGGACTCATAAAATCAGCCATGCATTCATTCCCTCTGGTGCCCCGCAAGTGACCTCAGACCTCACTTCAAGAGGACCAACATGGCGTATGAAGAAATAGATGGGTTAGCTTTTGTGTTAGCAGTGCCTTCGCTCTTTCCCAAGCAAGACTTCTCTGTGGTGTTGAATGGGTCCCTAAATAAACGTGGTCCAGAACCTCCAGCTCTGTTTTGCTGCAGTGCAGAGATCTGTCTGCCAAGCTGTCTCCACACAGAGCAGGATGATGGCGAAGACTCAAGACAGTGGTCTAGATAATTATAGGTACTGACTAAGAATGAAATTGAAGGAAATTGAATAATTCCTTTTTTTAAATTAAAAAAATATATATTGTATTTGAACTCTTTCTTGTAGCACAATTTGTTCATCTTTTTGCTTTACCTGTGCCTGATTTTGGATCGTGAGTAAATTCTAATGTCATATAATTTTGCTTCTGTGAGAGATTTTAGTTGAAAGTGTAGCTTATTAGTACTACATGAATGTATTTTTTTTCATGGCTTAGAAAATAATATAATCTTAAACTCTTTATTTAAAGGTGACTTCAGATTGTGGAACACCTTTGAGCCTACTTGTGGAGTGGAAAGTAGTAAATTCCCTTAAGCCAGAACAAATATGACTTACAGTGGTGTTTCACATTTCTGAGTAGATGGATTGCATTTTCTTTGTCTGGTTACTTTTCTTTCCTGTGCATTCTGCAAACCCTGATGGATATTTCAAACCCAATTCAGACATGGATTCTCTGACCATTCTCCTCTTCTTCTTCTTCTTCTTCTTCTTCTTCTTCTTCTTCTTCTTCTTCTTCTTCTTCTTCTTCTTCAGGCTGAATTAGTTTTCTTCTTTCTGTACAACTTCTCTTACACATTTACGCTACTGGATTCCTCTTATATTAAATTTTGTCTATTCATATTTTCAGCTCTGCTAAGTTGTATGCATGCAGAAACCCTGCATGATCAGTACTGTATATCTAATGTCTTGTACAGAGATTGACCAGTAATGATTGAGGCAGACAAAAAGGGAGAATGGTTGGAAGGAAGGAAAGAAGGAGGGAAGGAGGGAGAGAAGGAGGAACAAAGAAAGGAAGGAAGAAAGGAAGGAAGGAAGGAAGGAAGGAAGGAACCATTCTACTTTCTTTTGGGCTGATGGAGACTTGGACCAGGGTGTAAATTTGGCTAGTGGGGAACTGACTGAATTTCAATTCTCATTGCCTTTTCAGGTGGAGAGAGAAAGAACTAAGGAGGTAGAAAAAAAAGAGGTTTTAAGAAATGAGAGCTGGGAGCAATGTCTGTCTTTACCCCAGGACTATGGACTACCTGAGGATAAGTCTATGAATCTTCAAGTTTCCATTCATAGTGGCCGGCAGAGCATCTAGCACATAGCAGTGTTTTAAATGTATTTGGTGGATTGAATAAAATTACTGATGTTTGAGAGATCATATGAGATTGCATTCTATATATAGCAGACAGCTAAAAGGGGAGGGATTGTAGAGAAGAATAGTTTGAAGATGGAGAACTGATCCGGCCTGCGGATCAATCCGTGAGTTTTCCCCTGGAGGAAGGAAAACGGGGCGGGGGCAGGGTGAAGAGAGAGAGACGGAGACAAGTTGAAGGTTCCCAATCAAGCCTCGTTTATTGAAAAATGTTCCTGGCTTATAAAGAAGCGGAGGCGGGAAGTTACGGATAGGTCGCCATCATTTCCTGGGCGGGGCGAGAGAGGATCCTGGGAAATGTAGGCCGACGCACTAGTTGCCCACAGGAGGGAGAGATGGAGCGGCAGCTGTAAAGCTATCATGCCGCTCTACAATTAACACAGTCCTTGGAGGAGAATTTGAAAGCTGTGACTAAGTTGGCTACTAAGGGAAGCTGAACTCAGTGGCCAAAGGGCACTGCAGTGCCAAGACTCACTGTAATTTTATGGAAAATTTTCATTAGTTTTTTCTGGTTGTTTTTGAGAGATATAAGTTATTGGAACCTCAAAGACGATCACTCAAAATAGAACTATTATTGTAAAACCACTGCAATTAATGAAATATATGTAAGAGAAGAATTGGTTACCCAATACTGCTGGCTGTGCTCACACATCAAATGATTGCTAACAGAAACTGGTATAGTTTACAAATTTTAAATTTACCTTTCTTGGCCTGGGTTATAGTCATCTTTAAAAGCCTATAGATATAAGAATCTGATCCTTTAAAAGTAGTTTACTATCTGGGTGATGTTCCCATTTCTGCTGCTTAATTGGGGCAATTTGGGCAACTTAAATCCTTCAAGATTATATTTGCTGAGCTTTAAATTTGGCACAAGTGCATCTAATCTAGAGGTTGTGATGTGGTCTAGATGAGATCATGTGTGTAGTATGCTTAGCATAGAGTTTGCCATCAATTGACAATAATTATTACTATAGCCTAATGATAAACTATTTTCTAAGTAATATTTTTCATATCTATGTGCTTTTACTTTTGCCTATATTGTTGGTTTTCCTTTGAAGACATGTCTTTCTCTTGCTCTCATTTCACAAGAGCTAACAGTGTCCCCTGGCTGTGTGAAGGGCACTTTACAGACCACACATTGGGAGCTAACCAACATCTATCTGGAGCTCAGGTGTGTAATGTGTTCCCTTTAGCTCTGATTGCACTTTGGGACTGCTGGTGGTGTTTTTTTCACTTAAAACAGAGGGTTTACCTGAAAAATTTGCCACTGAAAAAGATAGCACAACCGAGTGTTCTACAGAGAGAGACTCAAGGTGATATTTTTGAATATCTGGATCAATTTCAGACTGATGATAGAGCTCTGGAATTTTTTTGTTTGTGTTTTGGTTTTTTGTTTTTGAGTCCGGGTCCTGCTGTGTAGTTTAGGCTGGACTTGAATTCACTATGTAACCCTGGCTGCCCTCGAACCCATGGTATTCTTCCTGCTTCTCAAATGCTGGGATTACAGGCATGTGCCACCATGCTCAGCTTGGAGTTTTTGATATGTGAATTTTGATTAAGTTAATTTGAGTTGGTTGTCTTTGATTTACAAATTAAAATCAATAACCCATTGTATCATGTAGATTTCCTACTCCAATACTTATTTTGTTTATGTGGTTGTTTACCTTTTTATTTTATTTATTTATTTTTATTTTTATTTTTTGGTACTGGGGATTAAACTCACAACCTAGAGCTTGCCAGGCAGGCGCTTATGCCACTGAACTAACTCCCTGGCCCCAATTTTTTTTTTAAATGAATAAAACTAAACAAAATAAAACAGAATAAAACCAGTCAGAAGAAAACAGTGAAAGTGATACAGGACTTTAAAACAAGATAATAGGGAATCAACAATGGCTACCATAGAGCCTCTTGTCATCTTCAAAATTGCTGCCCAAACCATCAGACTTAATAAAATCAAACAAAACAGAACAGAAAGAAACTAATCAAAAGAAAATATTTAGTAAAACAAAACAATAAAATGGAACAAAATAAAACAGTGAGAACAATATTGGATTTCAAAAACTAAACAGAAGGAAATCCCCCATAGTTGGTAGATTGCATATTGTTATCCTCTAAACAGATGCTTGGACTACCAGCTTTAGGCCTGCAAAGCCTAAAATAAAACAACACCAGCATTAAGTTATTTTCGTACCTCAGTTGCTATCAACTCAGTCTGTGTTCCTCTCAATCAGCCAGTTGCTTATGGGGGGAGGGGGCTCCACATTTCTTGTCTCCCAGCCTGTGTGGCAGCTGGCTCACAGGAAGGGTAAATTGGCTTCCTGTTTCTCCTCCCTCTTGGTCATGGTTGCCACTGGCTTATGGGAAGGGTACTTCTTGTTTCTCTTTCCAGCCCACAGTTATTGCTGGCTCATAGGAAAGGTGAATTGGCTTCTTGTTTCTCCTCCTTCCTGGCACATGGCTGCTGCTGGTTCATGGGAAGGACTCTTTCTGTTTCTCCTCCTGGCCCACAGTTACTGGTCTTTTTTTTTTTTACTTGTTCCAAGTTAGTTATTTTATGTAGTAGCTTTTCCCCTCAATGATGTGGCTTGTGATAACCACATCATTTTAAATCTGTAAATTATGTCCTCAAAATAATCTTAATCTTTGAAATCTCATGAAAATTTATATTTTACAATCCACCTTGAATATCATAGTTGCAAGAATAACATATTTCCTATATCCAAATATTTTACAGTTGTACCCAAAAGGAAAACAAAAAAACATATGCTTGGTTGAGGGCTAAATTTACCTGAACAGCCCAAAATAAAATATATCCAATAATTTAATACAATTTTAACTTCAGTAGTCACTTTGTCATTTACAATGCTTGTTTGATCTACTACCTCAAGGGCTGGTAGTAGAAGCTGCTGCCACAGAGCAGTGCCCACTCCTCTCTATCTCTGCACTGCCAGCTCCCACCTGTGCATCACCCTATAAGTTCTGTGTGTGTAGTCTAAAAATCTTTCCCACCACACAAACATCTCTATTCAGCAGATAACAGGAAAGAGCAACAACCAAAGCTCAACAAACCAACTCCTCTTTCTTTGGGATATGATTATTTCCCTTGTGCATGAAGTGTTCAACATAAGAAAAGGAAAAGAAAAATAATAATTTCTTTTGTATATTCCTGAAACACACAAGCTGAGTTTACTGATTCAGATGAGCTGCAAGCATTTCTATGTCTACTTCCACGTATTGTTACCTGATGTCTCACTGTTGCTCATTTTTTTTTTTAATGTGTACCAGGGATCGAACTCATGACTGTGCTTGCAAGGCAGGCTCTTATGCCTCTGAGCTAAATCCCCAGCCCTCTGTTGCTCATTTAAATGTCTGAATCCTCAAACTCTGCTTCACAAGTGCTTTTTCAAGGGGAGAAGAGCCTCAAACTTCGGTTTTGCAAGAAGCCATTTTTTGCAAAGCCGTTTTGTCTCAGTTGCTCTGTCTTCATGTGGAACTATTTGAACACATCCTCTGTGAGCAGAAGGCAATTCTCATCATTCCCAGGAAGTGCCTGCCATCACTTTACTTTCAATAACCTGTGCTCTGCTTCCAGAGAATGTCAGAGGACCTGTCCTTCACAAAGGGGAAAAAGAGACCATTTTGAAGACGGCCTTGCTCCTCATTTTCCTTTAGCTCAGGTGTGCTGTTGTCCTCCAAATCCTTTAGCTTGTCACAGCCTCTGTTCTCTGAGAAGTCTCTATTTAGGTCGTCTTTCAGAGACTTTAGGAACTAATTCTTCCTGAAGAGTCAACGTAGTCAGATGAGAGGAGCTGATTTCAACTGGAGGGGTAGTGCTGGAGGAACTCTATTTGGGGGAGCCTAGAGCTGCACCACCAGTCAGTACTGCTGGTTTGGGTAGCAGAGACTGGATTGGTAAATGCGGACTCCTGGCTAAACGAAAGGGATCCTGATTTGTGTTCTATTCTGTTAGCTTTCTATGCATTGGGCTTGAAAGGAGGTAGTACAGGCTTAGGAACCATGTTGTCATAGACACTTGGAACTGTGATTGATGGTTTATTCCCATTTACATGATGAAATCCTGGTGAGGTAAATGCAGCAGAGAAGACACCAGCAGGATCCTCTTTGGAAACATTTTGATTACTAGCATCTTGGAGAGTTGCTTGTCACTAGATGGATTTTCTGACATTCCAGAAGGGCTTCCAATAGGCCTACATGGTTGATTCTGTTTGCCAGTTTCTGGACTCAAAGAAGGAAAGTCTTCCTCTTCAAACTGTAAATTTTTCACCTTGTCTTCTTATTTTTTGCTTCCCTAACCTGTATAGGTGGCTTTTCCTAAAAGGCACAGCCTTCTTGGAAGTGGCAGCTGCCATTCCAGTGTTAATGTTTCTCTGTGCCACGTCTGCTACACTGGCTCATGCCATCATGACCCCGGGAAGAGCTGTGCCAACTGGATAAGTTTCCTGTGATTCCAGCACATGTTCCCTTAGAAACACCAGAGTCCACAAAATCTTAGTGCAACAGGGAGGGTTTGTGCCAGGAATCTCCTGTAGTTCATAAAAGTCCATTGTTAAAAAAGCCATCAGAGGAGTTGTGTTGCCCATGGCTTACTCCAAATCTACCTTCTTCTTGTGGTACTTGGTCTTTGTGTTTTTCAAAAGTGATCATAGGTGACTTAGCTGACTGTGGTGTTGAGAAATTTAGCTAAGCAGGGATGGGAATATCAAGAGTATTTGTTATAATTATAAAGAGAGGCAAGGGAAAAAACTATGTCTATGTCCACCTCATTCAACTTCCTTAAGTAACAGCAGGTAATACAAGAACATTTGCACAGTGAAGCAAAACACTGTGCTTAACAAGGTCACAGTTAGAAATACAGGTAACTTTACATGCAGGTAAGTACTGTCATCAAGGAGATAGCTCAAAATGTAAAATTAAAGCAATAAAAAATCTTTGGAATAGTCAACTCCTGTGGTAAACCCACCACATGACAAAACATAAATCTCATTGTTTTTCCACAACTGCTAAAAACAGTGTGCCGATATGTTAGTAATTGTCTTAATCATCAAAATCTAAGGACTTAAGAAATCTTGCTTTAAAAGTAGGATCAGATAAGAATTCAATAAAATTTTTCCCTCTACAGAATAGTAGCTTTCATGGAAAATTTATTAGTATACAGCTCTTACACTTATGTTTTATTTCTTTGGTCTTCATTATTTATAAACTCAGTCAAAGTAAAACAAGTAGAAAGACAGTGGGTGAGGGATAGTCAAGGAGAAAAACAGTTCCAAAATAAAAGTTTTCTTCTCTTAGGTTTTCAGCTTTTCACTTGTTTTCTTCCTTTCCAAAAACTGAATTGACCTACTGGAAGGGGATATGAAGAATCTTCTACTGCTTTGATGGAGAATAATTTAACATTTTGGATCCATTTTCATCATTACTGAATTATTAAAAAGGCCACATGAATCTAGCAATCTTCCACACATTCCTTCACTTGTTTTTTCTTTAATTTAAAGGAAAAAAATGAAACAGAAAGAGGGTAGAAATAATACAAAATTTCAAAGCAAAAGCAAAAACCAGTAAGAAATCACTAGTTGATAAATACATATTTTCCTCTTAGAAATAGTTGTTCAAGTTACAAAGCTAAAGTATACAAAGTAGACATTTAAACAGTGAGACTGCAATCACTTTTGTTCCTCTATCCAACAAAAACTTAGTAATATGTTTATCAATCCTACACACTTAAACATACATGCAGTTATATCTTTAGAATACTTTCATTTCCTCTTTTTTATAATAACTATAATCAATTCTCATAAACTGTTTAGAAGTTCTACACATATATAAGTCTCTACATGTATACCTAGCTTTTCTGTATTAGAGGGAAAAACAAATCAAAACAAGCCAACAATACAAATTCCTAGAGAAACACGAAATGAAAAGGACATATAGAACCATGATACTAGATGATCTATGGTAGTTACTATGATGTCTCTTGTTATTTTCAATAAAATTGTCTATATCGTGAGGCATAGTATAATTAAACTTAGTAGTACATAGCACTATTAATAAAAACCAAACATTGGAGACATTATAGGACTTCAAAGGCAGTTAATAATCAAACCAAAATGAGTATTCTATTGAATCTTGTCATCTTCAGAGTAGTTGCCTCTACCCTCAGACTTGATACTCTCAAGCATACCAGATTCAAATAAAATCAGTCAAGACAAAACAGCAACATAGCCAATCTTCTCTGCCTCATCTCTGCTATGCTATTTTTATGTCATTGTTTACTTTTCTCCTTCATTCCATTGTCTGCCCCTTTCTTTGAGGCCTTTCTGCCATTGTTCCTGGAATCTTGGTGATTTTCTTCTCTCTCTCTAGAATGTCCTTCAGTATTCTTTGCAGGATTGGATTGGTGATCACGAACTCCCCCAGTTCCTCTTTGTCGTGGAAATATCTTATCTCTCCATTAATGTTGAGAGACTGTTTTGCAGGGTACATCAATCTGGGTTGGAGGTTATTTTCTTTCAGGGCTTGGAATATTTCACTTCAAGCTCTTCTTGATTTGATAGTTTGTATTGAGAAGTCCACTGTGATTTTGATGAGTTTTCCTTTATAAGAAATCTGTTTCTTTTCTCTGACTGCTTTTAATATTCTGTTCTTGTGATGGATTTCTGGGATCCTGATTATTATATGTCTGGGTGTAGATCTGCTTTGGTTGTAGCTGGCTGGAGTTCTATATGCCTCATATATCTGAACTTCACTTCCGTTTCCTATGCTTGGGAAGTTTTCCTTAATTATTTCTGTGACTAGCCTTTTTATTTCATTTGTATTTGTCCCTACTTCTTTGTTAACATTTTTTATTCTTAAGTTATAAACCTTTTTGTCATCTTCTAACCTTTGTGTCATTACTTCATGGTTCCTTGTTATTTTTAAGAGATCCTTGCTTTTGTGATCATACATTGCAAATCTATCTTCAAGTTTTAAAAGTCTATCTTTAGTTTCTTTTAAGAAGTTTTGCCAGCTTTCTTTTTTTTTTTTAGAGAAAAGAAAATTTTATTAAAATTCAAAGTAAAATGATACAAATGAAAGAAAAATGGTAGTATACAAAATTTTGAAGCTTTGTTACTTATAATTTGGATTGCCATATTAAATAAGACATCTTAATTTAGTTTTACTTATTTTTTAATTTTTTTATTTAAAGAGAAACAAAAGCATGTATAGGGTAGAGATAATACAGAATTTCAAAAAAAATAAACAATAAGAAATCACTAGTTGATAAATTACATATTGTCCTCTTAGAAATAGTTGTTCAAGTTACAAAATTAAAGCATACAAAGTAGATATTCAAACAGTGAGAGTATAAACAGCTACACATGCATGAGTCTCTACATGTATTTCTATCCTTTCTGTATTAGAGGGAAAAACAAAACATAGCAAGATAAAACAAGACAAATATCTATAAAAACAGGAAACCAAAAATTTGTATAAAACCACAGTACACGGTGATCTACAATGATTACTGTGTTGTTTCTTACTATCTTCAATAGAATTGTCTATATCATCAGGCATAATTGAATATAGTAGTATAATTGAATATAGCAGTACATAACAATATTAGTAAAAATGAAACATTGTAGACAGTATAAAACTTCAAAGGCAGGTAATAATCAAACCAGAGTGGATATTCTTGCTATCTTCAGTGCAGCTGCCTATACTCTCAGACTTGATACTACCAATCATAACAGCTTTGAATAAAATCTATCAATACAAAATAGCGATCTAACAGACCAGATTCAATTATGATCAGTCATGGTAAAACAGTGTAGGTTATACAGAGTTTTAGATTAAGTTAATAGAAAATTAAAGATGATTACCATACTATATCCTGTTATTTTCAGGATTATTGTCTGTGCCCTCAAATCTAGTACAGGTAGAATGACTAGAACAGAATATAATACATTTAAGCAGAGTAGTATGAGTAATGTGGGTTTTAAATTCTGGTGCACTATTAACAATACAGTGTAGTAAGACCATCTATGTTAGAGATTCTAATTATCCTTCTCTGCCTCATTTCTGCTATGCTATTTTTCTGCCTTTGTTTGTCTAGTTTTCTCTTTCATTCTACTGCCTGCCCTACTCATTGAGGCCTTTCTGCCACTGTTCCTAAAATCCTGGTATTTTTTTTCTCTCTCTCTAGAATATCCTTCAGTATTCTCTGTAAGGTTGGATTGGTGATCACAAACTTCCCAGTTCCTCTTTGTCATGGAAGCATCTTGTTTCTCCATTAATTTCTAGTGAGTTTTTCAGGGTACATCAATCTGGGCTGGAGGTTGTTTTCTTTCAGGGCTTGGAATACTTCGCTCCAAGTTATTCTTGATCTGATGGTCTGTGTCGAGAAGTCAGCCATGATTCTGATGGCCTTACCTTTATAGGTAATCTGTTTCTTTTCTCTGACAGCTTTTAATATTCTGTTTTTATATTGAATTTCTGGTACCTTGCTTATTATATGTCTGGATGTAGATCCGTTTTGGTTGTAGGTGGCTGGAATTTGGTATGCCTCACATAACCAAATGTTATTTTCTTTTCCCATGCTTGGGAAGTTTTCCTTAATTATTTCCATGAATAGCCTTTATAATTTGCCCGTATGTATTCCTGCTTCTTCATTCATGTTTCTTATTGTTAAATTGTAGATTCTCTTGTCATCTTCTAGCCTTTGTATTGTTATTGCCTGTTTCCTTGTTATTTTTAAGAGATCTTTCCTTTCATGATCACACATTGCAAACTTGTCTTCAAGTTTTGATAGTGTATCCTTAGTTTCTTTTAAGGAGTTTTGCCAGCTTTCAATGGAGTTTTTAATTTCCTGGTAGTCTCTTTGAATCTGCTTCATGTATTCTATATTTTCTTTATATTCTTTGTCAAATGTTTGTCTCCTTTTTTTGTGTTCCTCCCTTCTTCCATCTGTAACTTCCTGAGAGATGCCTCCTGAGAGCATTTCTTTTATTACTCTACTCATCTCTTGCTTTACCTGATTTAATATTTCAGTTTTGAGCTCATCTAAAAGGTTGCGAAGATATCTCTTAATGTCCATTGAAGCCATGTCTGATGCTGTGTGTTTGCCACCCTCAGTCTCCCTTGTTTTCCCTGTCCTGGATCAGGGCTCTCCAGGTTCTGGGCTGGGGGCCTCCTCCTGCCTCTCTCTCCTGTCATGGCCCTGGCTTCTTCCACACAGGTTACAGTGCAGGTCCCAGCCCCCTTCCCTGTTGGCCATGTTTCCTCCAAAGCACATTGGCGAGGGACCTCTGCCCTCTCCTGCCTGCTCTTGTCACTGAGGTGTAAGCAGTGGCTGTGTATGCCTTCCCCTCCCCACCGGGCCAGCCACACTTCAGGGCCTTTACCCGGTTAGTGCGTGCAGGCTCAGGGAATTGATTTGGGACAGCTCATTGGGTCCTGTCCAGGGGCATGCCCCAGTCCAAGCAAATCCCACAAATCTGCTCTGCGGAGGGAGTAACCAGCTGAAGTCACTGTCGCTCCCAGTTCAGGCCCCTCCTTCCCAACTCAAACATGTTGCCCATTTGGTCACGCCCTTCCTGTGGGGGAGGGGTCCCCACTCCCAGCACTGACTGTGGACCAGTGATTGTCCCTTCACCACCCCTGCTCTCCACCGGGCCCACCAACCCCTGACCTCAGTGCTGCCATGCCTCCTGTGAGTGGCGGTGGGAATGAGTTTGGGCAGCTCTGCCAGCTTGTGCGGATTCAAGCTGGTGTAAATTCAGGGTGGCGCAAACTTGCCAGGTCTCTGTGAAAATGCTGTGTCCTGTAATTTTTAGCTGTTTCAGTTGTAGTCCCAATGTGTTTGATGAACTTTTTTACGTTTTAATTTCTTGCTGTATCAAGAGGATCCTTTTCCCTCTGTCTCTCCAGGATGCTTTATTCTGGCATATGAGTTGTTTCTCCTGGGAGGCTTTGTATTTTGTTGCTCACTGATCAGCCATCTTGATTTCTTCCTGCCAGGTTTCAATGGAGTCTTTAATGTCCTGATATTCTCTTTGGATCTGTTTCATGTATTCTAGATTTTGTTTATATTCTTCATCAAAGACTTCTCTCTTTTCTCTGGGTTCCTCCATTCTTCCATTTGTGTCTTCTTGAGGAGTACCCAGCATTTCTTTTATTAATCTTCTTATATCTTGCTTCACCTGAGTTAGAATTTCAGATTTAAATTGGTTGATGAGGTTATGGAAGTATTTCTTTATTTCTGATGAGGCCGTGTCTGATATTGCATGTTTGCTGCCCTCAATTTCCTCTGTATTTACCTCTCCTGGACTTATTTTCCCTGGGTCAGTGGTTGGAGGCTTTTTGTTGTTTCTCTGTCTTGTCATGTTTCTGGTTTCTTTCAGACAGGTGAATGGTGGAGGTGTCAGCAGCTTTTCATATTGCTTACAGTTTTTCTGCAGCATACTGGCTAGGGAAGTGCTGCCCTCCCCAGCCTGCCACTAATCTGTGAGTTGCATGCAGGGCCAATGTGGGCTGGCCCCTCCTCTCTAAGACAGTCAACCAGTGAGTGTTTTCAGTATGTTTGTGTGTGCCCTACAGATGTCATAGTTTCATCATCCCTGGCTATTTGTTCCTAACCAGGGACATGGCCCAGCCCAAGCAGATCTCGCCAATCTGCTTTGGGCCAGGAGCCACCTACTGGCACTGCTTCAATTGTTGATTCCTGCCCAAATCCAATATGTTATCTAGCCATTCATCCCACTTGGGGAATCCAGTTCTGTTCCCAGTACTCACCAAAGTCTGTGTATCTCTGTTCGCTGTTTCCACTCCCTGTTGTGGCGCCTCCTCCTGCCAAGGCTTTTGAATTCACCAACACCTGCTCTTGGCAGGGATGCGACTTTTGCTTTATCATGAGTCACCTGACTCTAAGATGTGCCCAATACAGAAACTGGAGTGTCCCCAGCTCCAGCCCTCCATTCACACCTCTTCTTTTTTTCTTTGTCCTCAGTTTCTTCCTGGGTTGTGAGAATTCCTCTCCTTTCATCTGGTCTTCTCCATGGTATTAGATTCTAGCATCTGAGCTGTTTTTCTCAGAGAGGTTCTCTATCATGCTACCTATCAATCGGCTATCTTGGAAGTCTCCATCACTTTCCTTCACTTGCATGTGTTAGGACTCTAGCCCCCAGCAGGCCAGGGGGCCCCCTCCTGAAGCCTGCATGGCTACTGCCCATAGGGTACCCAAGAGGAGTGGAAATTTCTGGGTGTGGGGTGAGCACTTCAGGCATTGCACCCCACCACACATAGGGCAGGCTTCAGACTGAGCCTGCACTTTTACTACCTGACCTGGTAAATCACATGTATCTGCACAAGTGTCCTTTTTCTAGTCAGAGTTAGAATATTTGATGAAAATAGCTATCATTGGTGATGATTTATTTTGAATAAGATACTAGCAACTAGAGCGTATGTCATTTGAATGCATACTCCTGTGATTACCAGAATTTTCCCAATAAACTGCTCTAGGAAGGGGACATGTTGCCCTTGCTTTGCTGGCCCTGGTCCTGGGCGCAATGCCTGCCGTGTCATAGGGAGTCACTGAACGTTTATTGATTTTAATTGACTTGCCTACCTCATAGTTATGGAACGGTTGTTCCTACCCTCCCTCTTTCCCTTCCTTCCTGCCTTTTTTCCTCATTGAGAAAAAATTTAAACATGTTAATAACAAAGATTTATGTAGGAGGACTCATATGGCCTGTGTTTCTGTCTTATATTAACAGCAATTAATGTTTTGCCCTGTTTTGTTCCAGATCTTTTTAATCTTCTTCCTTTAACTTCCAATTTTTTCTCTGATTTCTTTTGCTTGTCAAACATAATCATCACTTTAGTGCATATATTTCTGTTTATTTTCTATACCTATGCACACTCTTATCCATCAATTACCCACCTATCTGTATAAATATTGCTTAGTGTGTGTTGTAGTCAAGGTTTGCAAGGAGAACAAGACATACAGGACACATAATTTGTAGTATTATTGATGGTCACCCAAGGAATCAAATACAAAGAAAGTGCAGGAAGTCTGTCAACAACACTAAAGACCTAGAGAATCCAGTTGAGGGCCTGGATCCCATAACAATGTCTTGCTTGGGTCCAACTGGAGACCCAGAGCCCACAACAATGACAGATGCAAGTCCGTTTTATGGATCTGCGCTGGAAAGGCCCAAAGGTCAGTGGAACCTAGAAAGTCTGTGCCAGTGGAGTAAAGGATCTGTGCCAATAGGTTGAAGATTCTGCACTGGAGTGAGGAAGCAATGCTCAAAATAAGGACCAGGGCTCCCCCGAAAAGTACCACAGCCATCCTCAGCAACAGTGAGGTCTCACGCTCCTCCAACAATGAGACCAGCTGAGTAACATATCAAGAAGCCAGCGTGACAAACTTCTCCTAGAGATTGAACAGCACACATCTCTGGAGCCAAGAAAAGATGCCCAAAGTAAGGATCAGAGCTTCTCCAAAGTGAACCACAGCCACTCTCTGTGACAAGGTCCTGAGCTCCTCTGCTGATAACAGTCAAATTCATATCAGGGCAGCCAACATAACAAGCTCCTCCAGGAGAACCAGCAGCTACAAAAAAACCAAAAAACTTCATGGAGAACCAACAACACTGTAAACTCTTCCTCTCCAGTTCTTGTTTTTATCTTGGTAACAATCCTCAGGTGGACCATCCATACCCCTGCACCACACTGATTCAGTTCAGCTGGTATTATAAGTTGACCACCAGTTATCAATCTATCACAGTGTGTATTTATTAAATTGGGTTAATTGTACATTGCAGTATGTATTATCAGCATGTGTGTTTTGTTTAACACTATGCTGTTGTTATCTGTCCATTTTGATTCCTTTCAATTGAAGTATATTTCATTAAATTAATTTACTATATTTCACTTATCTTTTGCTAGTTATCACTTCTTTGTAAAATAAATTTTTATCAAATCTGTTTTCTCAAGGAAAGTTATTACACTGTGTTAAACTTTCTACTAATAATTTTCAAATGGAATCACTGGGAAGCAATTAGAAAAGTAAAATTATGCAGAGATTCTGTACAATTGTTTTTACCAGATGTAGTTTTCTTATTCTGCTTCCCTTATATATCAACTATAGTCATATTGACATATTTTTACCTTATTTTCCTTTAAAATGTTTAACTGTGATTCTTTATTAAAAATCACACTGCCATTTGCAGTAGCCTTGTGACCTCCCTGGTTTCCTTTGAGGGTGTGGATAGAGTCCACAGCTCTGTGTAGCTGCTGGCCCCTGTGCCTCAGATCTCCGCTTGGTACCCTCCTCTTCTCCTGAGGATCCTTCCTCCATGTGGCCCTTGACTAACTCTATTTAAATTGTATCTACACCCTCTCAAAGCCACTCCTAATCTTCTTTTTTTTCTGCCATTTTAAAAATTATTCTTTTTTATCTCTACATTTAATTATTTTCTAATATGCTACAAATTCTAATTTTATATTTGTTTGTTGTTTATCTTTTCACTGCAGCTGAGGCTTCATGAAAAGAGATTTTTCCTGTTTAATTTTTCCCACTGCTCTATCCTCTATGTCTAGAACAATGAATGATATATAATAATGCTTAACAGTGAGTTGAATCAACAAATAAAATTTAGCAATTGAAAAATACAGAAGGTATAATGCAGCTAAGAAAGAAAAGCACAAACTGATTGCTTAAGAGCAATGTTTTATTATATTGATATGTAATGATTTTGCATACATATTTTCCTCTGTTAATATGTGATATATAGAATTTTTTAAAAGTATGCTTCCATTGTTTACACTGAGTATTATAAGAAATTTAAAAATTTTCAAATTGAGATGAAGTCATATTCTCACATTATTTGGGATTCAGGATATTTTTAATTGTGGATTTTATAAATGACACTGATGAATGTCATGTTTGAACCTTCATCTGTGCTTTGTAGTTTTAAAAACAATGCATTAATAAATGTAGAATTACTTCATTTGAGTGAATGATGCTTATGGCCAGCTATATCTCCCCCCAAAGACTGTGTCAGAATACCTCATATTGATGCCACATGAAAAATTTCCATTTGACTTCATTTGTTCCATTTTCATATAAAGCTGATTTGCTATTTTGATAGTAAAAAAGGATTATCTTGTATTTATGTGCATTTCTTTGGCTGAACAAGAAAGAGAAGAAAAAATTCATCTGTCCCTGCCCTTTTAATTTATGGAGGAAGAATGGCAATGGAGGAGAGTGTGGTAAGGTGATCCTTTGTGTCCTAAGGTTCCATCACTTTCAACCAGGGGATAAGGAGATTCAGTCCAAGAGCCTATGGTATATGGCAAAATCTGAGGATGTTCCATCTCTTATAGAAAATGGTCTAATAATTTCCATATATCCTATGTGCATCATCTTGTATTCTTTAAATCATGTGTAAATCTCTTATAATAATTAATATAATTAAATGCTATATAAATAGTCATGATATTCTATTAAGTAATAATGACAAGGAAAAAAGTCTGTACATGTTGAGAACAGACACATTTAAAAAGATGTTTTCAGTCCATGTTGGTTGAATCCATAGGTGTAGAAGCCCAGAGGTAAACTTTAGTGTAACAGATCTAGAGGACCTGCGAGGAAAAGTCTGCTGTATTTTAAATGTGAGACTTGAAGAAGAGAGAATCTTCTAAAATACCTCAACACCAAACTGGGGCAGGCTGATCAGGAAGTAAAGTGGTGCAGTGGGTTAAGGATGCCCGTCAGGCTGCTGTGGAAGAGGACCGAGTTGATGTCAGAGTCAGCCCACAGGGCGCCCACGGCATCAGCAAAAATGTACTCAGGGCTGTCTTGCCAGGGAGAGCAGCCATTCTGGAGTAGATTATAATACAGATGTATGAGCGGATAGCTTCAAGGAACGTTTAGGGCACAAAGACAGCTTGATTTGCAAGGAGAGGAAGGAGGTGGGGAAATTCAAGGAGAAGTCCCAAAGTTTTGGCATTAATAATACTTAATAATTTAATTTGGTGCATTAAAATGCCATTTTCTAACATATAGAATACTAGAAAGATTAAAAAAATTTTGTAGTTTGAAATTAGTATCTGATTTACAGGTATATCTAGTAGGGAGTGGCCACAAAATATCTAAGCTCAGTGTATGAAAAAGTGATAGGACAGGTAAGTTGGCCTCAGAAGGAAAATTCATGCTGGAAACACACATTTGGAAGGTAGTATTGACTTTTCAATGGTAAATGAAGGTGGTGGTGTGGATTAGAAGCTCTCAGAGGAGAACAGAAGGAAAAGAACAGAGACCTCAGGTCTGAGTCTAGAGGAACCCAGCACTTGGATTCATGAAAGAGGAAAAAGGAGAGTAGTGTGAAAAGGTCAGAGGATCAGGGAGGGAGTTACAATGATGTGATCTCAAGAGATCTCGAGGGAGGCTAACAGAGGAGGGGAGGGTCAATTGTTGCTAGCTGTCCGGAAGTCGAGTGGTTGGGAGTCATGAATCCATTGGCACCAACTAGGTAGGGGTCAGTAACCACCACAGGACACTGTCATACTAGGCTCTTGCAGCTGTGTTCCAGATAGTTTGAATGTGTTTAGCCAACAAGTCCACAATGGCTTTCTTTCCTGAAGAATTGCACTCATCTTACACGGAGGAAGTTGCATTCCTCACCCCCAACTGCTGTGATGTGTTCTTAAAAGTTTAATAACTAGCTTAAAGGAAAAGAAATTATCTAACCTATCTGTCTGTCTGTCTACTCATCTATTTAATGTATCAATCTATATCTAACATCTATCTATCCACCCTCCTATCTTTTACTATAAATTTTACTGATATGAAAGATGCATAGAATATAATTTACGAAAAACAATTAAATACTGATTTATTCTAAATTCTATGTATCCAATTGATTTTCAACAAATTCTTTCTTTTCTCCTCTCCCAAACTCATATTTATAGCCAACTTATATATACAATTGAGGAGCAAATGCAGTTCTTACGTAAATGCCGACTGATATTTTGGTTTATGTCAATGAGTAGTATCAGTAATAACTTCATGCCTGAGTCAGACAATAATTTTCAAACACTGCAAGAATAATTCCATATTTTTTGTGTTACTCACAATACAATGAATGGCTTACTAGTGTTTTCTCCATCACCTTTTAAAGAATAGCTAATTAGCAAAACAATAAGCCAAATTACAACATGTACTTTTTATCAATTTCTGTGATGTAAAATCTCATCATGGCTAATTTAAACCTACCACACTCACTGAATCTGAAGATAGAAAGAGACATTCATTAGCTCACCATTATATAGTGTTTCTACTTATACTTTTACAATAGATGTAATTAACCTCAAGAGCATGGGTGAAGTACAGTAAAATAATTAGAAAGTGATGTTTTGAGTATTGATTACCTTTGTTTTTAATATACTTTATCTCATTGTATACTCATGCAATTTGATTTTTAATAAGGGCTGTGCTTAACAATTTGCAAAAGTTGGGTATATTTAAATATTGATTCTTGCTAACAATATAAGCCAGCTCCAATGTACAGTTTTTTCCCATCCCACTTATTCTCTGGCCTGCAGCTAATGATTGACTGCTATGGACGTAGAAAGCCTACCCCTCTTGCCTCTGTGGAGTAATTCATAGAACTCCCTGTGGATTCTGCTGAATCTCGCTCCTGTTGTAGGACAGTTTTAGCTTATTTTCCCCCTCTACTCTATTATGTTTCTTCCACTGGCTTCTCCTGAGAGCACTTCATGAATAAATCATTTGCACAAGAATACCCATCGCAGGCTCTGCTTCTGGGGAATCCACCTAAGACATCAGCTTATTAAGAATACTTTGGGTAGGGCAGAAACCTAATTGAGAGAAGTGCGTCAGAACATGAGAGAATGGAGACAGCTCATGTACATAAATTATTTGAAAAATAAAAATGAAAATGAATGAGAAGCTGAGTGGAGGAGGTAAACTCTGAAGCTAACCCATGTTGCCGGGTCCTGAAGTGATACTGGGAGAGTCAAGGGATGGGAGTGGAGCTCAGGTCTGATGCCTTCATTCCCTAACTTCTCATCCTCTTTCGAAGTTTCAAGGCACTTATTCCACTTGATAATTATAATTATATTTTCACTAGTGCATTTATAAGCAATAGCTGCTTATTCCACAAAAGACTGAGAGTTCTATAAACATATTGTTCTTGAGTTTATTCTCTGAATAGGCAAAGCCACAACAGTAGATCTCCCAGAAGAGTCTTTTATGAATGAATAAATGAATAAGTAAATGAATCTCACATCAATGGGCAGATGAAAGGACACAGCTTATATGTTTTTTGTCTTTGCACAAAGTGAATTCTTCTACGTAAAACAAATGAACACTGAGAAGTCTTTTACATTTCTCTACATCTTTTCCTCTCCTAACACTCTTCAGTCCTTTGTGTAGTCTAATTTCCATCATGTGCCATCTCCCTTCTACCTGAACAACTTCCTTCAATACTTCTTAGAATGCAAGTCTTCTAATAAGAGATTTTCTGAGTTGTTTATCTGAACATGTAATTATTTAATATTTTAATGGCAAGAAAATGTGCTCATTGTTTATTAAAAAATCCCTATACTATATGTTTTTATTTTTGTTATTAAATTTATAAATGTATAGAAATAAAGTATTGATACGAAACATAGCTAACTGACTTTAGGTCAGGGGGTTATGAGTAAATTTTTTATTTTTTTTTCAAATCTAATTGTTGCATTTTGTTATATTCTTCTGTTGTGGTGGAAAATAAGCAACATAATACTCATAATTTTAACCTTTTGTAAATGTGCAGTTCACTGGCATTAAATCTGTTACCACTGTTGTATAATAATCACCACTATCCACACTCAGATTACCATCAACGTATTCAGTGAAAACTGTACTTGTTATAATAATTTCCTTCATCTTCCTCCCTACTGCTGATCTCTGTTCTTTGTTTTTATGAATTTGCCTATTTCAGGAACTTTGTACAAGTGGAATTATACAATATTTATCCTTCTGTGTCAGACTGATTTCACCATGCATAATGTTCTCAAAATTCATCTATACTGTAACATATATCGATATTTCATTCCTTTTTTTAGGTATATAGTATTCTATTACATGTGTATTCCAAATTTTGTTTATCTATGCATCTGTGGATGGACAGTTGAGTTGTTTATACCTTTTGACTTTTGTTAGTAATATTGTTATAATCAATGGTGTACAAATATCTGTCTAAATCCCTGATTTCAATTCTTTTAGGTATGAACATAGGAGTAGAAATTCTGGCTTTTACAGATATTTAACCATTTGAGAAACTATTGAACCTTTTTGACAGTCATAATGCCATTTCATAGTCCCACCATCAATGGACAAGGATTCCAACTTTTCAGCCTTTTTTATTTGGAGACAGAGTCTTGCTTTGTAGTCCAGGTCAGTCTTGAACACACTATGTGGGTCAACCTGGCCTTGAACTCAATCTTCTAGTCTAAACTCCAAGTTTTTTATGTGCTTGCCGGAACTTGTTCTTTTTTCTTATTTTGCACATCCTGGTATGTGAAGTGATATGTCATTGTGGTTTTAATTTGTATTTCTCTAGTGACTAATGATTTTTAGCATTTTTTCACGTATATTGGTTGTTCATATATTTTCAATGGAGAAATTTTATTCAATTTTTTCCTATTTTGGAATTCAGTTTTGTTGTTGGATTTTAAAATTATTTCTTAGTATTAAGTCCTTAACAAACATGTAACTTGAAAGTATTTTTCCCAACTAGGTTTTTTCCCCCTAATTTTTGACAGTATTCATTGATGCACAAAAGCTTTTCATTTTGATGAAATTCAGTGTATTAGTTTATTTCTTATGTTGCCTATATATCTAGTGTCATATCCATAAAATTGTTGCCCAACAAGTGTTATAAAGACTTTTCATCTAATCTTCATTTTTGAAGTGTTTTTTTTGCTTTTTAGAAGACTAGACTATTCTCTCTTTAAAATTTTGATACTTTAAATATATATTTCAGCCTGGCAAATATGAGGTCATGAGTTTGATCCCTGGTACCAAAAATAAATATTATAGTTCAATAGTCTTGTAGTTTGCATTATTTATGATGAGAAATGAGATTATTTTACCTTTTTTTGTATGTAATGTCTTTTCTGTCTCTGCTTAAATTTTTTTTAATCACAAGTTTTCAGCAATTTGATTAAGACATGTCAATGTAATTTTCATTTTTGAAATCCTGTTTGTGGTTTGTTGATATTCTTGGGATCTGTAGTTTATAGTACTTATCAAATTTGGGAAAAAATGTCAATATTTCATTTTTTTGTTTCCTTTTTTCTGGAATTCCAATTATATATATGTTGGATCATTTAGCATTGTGCCACAGATCATTGAGATCTGGTGAAACATTTTTCCAACATTTTTCTTTATAAGACATAAATTAGTTTACTATGTCTCTTTGATTTCTCTAGGCTTTTCTTCCTACAGTGCTTTATTTGTTGTTTAGCTCATCTACTGAATCTTGCAATTCAAATATTTTAACTTTCAACATTTTAATCTTCATTTGGTTCTCTCACATCTGCTACTTTCCCCCTATGTTCATGTTTTCTTTGAAATCTTTGTGTACATTTATAATAGCTTCTGTTTCGACAAACAACTTGTCTATATTTTGTTCATGTCTTAATGTTAGAGGGGAAAGAAACTCCCAACCTACTAGATGTCCAGTACAAGTTTGTGAATTTTAGCAACATGGAGGTTAAGAGCAGAATATATTTATTGAGGGACAGTTTCTTTCCAAGAGAGACAGAAAGGGTCCGAAGTGGGTTGCTGAGAATGCTACCTACACTAGGAACTTTATAGAGCAAAACCATGAGGTGAGGCAGGTCTAAGATGGAGAAAAATGGCAACTCACAAGGCAGGTGGGCATGAGGTGGGACAGAACTATGGTCAACCAATATGATTTTGAGTGTAATTGCTCAGGTAAAATTGACTAACTTGGAATCCAGTGGGGAAGTGAGTCATGTAGCAAGTGGGCATGAATACCATTGAGCTACACTTTTGGTCCCTGATAAATGGTACTTATTTATATCTATGTCACTGGAGTATATGCTACCTATTTAGTAAATGCTAATTCTCTTCTGTATCCTTTTAAATTATTTATTCTGACTATAGAAATAACTATGTATTTTTTTGTCTTATAGTCTAGTGAAGACTTTAATGAACCTGTCTTCTCAATGATTTGGAATATGTTCATTCTTAGCTTTCTGTAAACTCTACAATTTCTCTATGATTTCAGTCTGTCAGTACAGTGGATAAGTCAGTCACTAAATGAAGTCTATTTGTTTTTCAAAAACTTCATTTAAATGTTAGGGTCCTATTTGAAAAATAGACCCCCCAAACCTAGACACATCTTTTGCTTACTCAGATTTCCTTTTTTTTCTTCATTTTAAAAAATTATTTTGAAGTTAGTAAAATACAACAGAACAGGACAGACAAAGCCAATTGGGACAATGTCGTGAAATTGTTACAGAACATCACAGCAGGTTACCAGGATAACAGTAATAGGTAACATAGCATATCTCATTATCTTCACAATAGTTGTCCTTTCAATCAGGTATAGAAAAATGAAACCAAATACAGAACATTATAGAACTTATCAAAACAGAATATTGAATAGAGCGATACAGTTAATCAGAACAAAGCAAAACAGTGATAACAATATTTGCTTTCAAAGAGGTGGAAGAAGGAAATCCCCATATTTACTATATTGAGTATGGTCAAACTCCCAAGAGATGCTCAGACTTCTGGCTCCTATTTGCTAACAGGGTGGGTGGGGGAGGAAGGACAGGATGTTTGATTCTTAACCTGCGTGCCAGTAGGCTCACAGCTGCTTACCAGGGAAGTGAGCTGGTTGCTTTCTTTTTCAGCACCCTAGGTTCCAACATGGAGGGCAGATTTCTTTTTTTCTTTTCTTTTTTTTTTTTGCTTCTAACTTTTTTCTCACTGCATAAATACTATTACCCTCAAAAACATGGTTCTTCAGTCAGATGTTAAGATTAGCAGCAGAAACTTTAGTAATTCTATTGTTTCATACCTCTTAAAAAAACCTCTCAAGGTTCAGGGAACTAGAAGGACAGGACCATACAAAAATCCTTGATGACAAACAAAAAAACTGACACAAAGGAATTAGGTGAGATCAAATACCCAGAGATGCTGAGCTTGGACTCTGGCTTCGAAGTCCCTCTAAAGCAGTGCAGTTCACACAATATGGTTGGAGGGACATATTCCTTATTTATCAATAAGGGGCAAATAAGGAATATAAATAAGGAACAGTGTGCCCCAATATGGGGCACACTAGTCAATCATCTGTGGCTATTGCTGGAGTGCTTGATGAGCTGAATTTTTAATTTTATAATTTTAATTAATTTAAATTTAAATCTACACATGTGGCTCATGGCTATTGCCTATTGAATCATGTAGCTGTATAGTAATTTTACTTTAGAAAGAATAAGTAGAAAGAACTTGCAAGAAATCCACACAATTATCCTTTGATAGTTCTATCAACTTTCTATTATAGATTAGAAAATGCTACATGAGGAAAATGCATTTGGATAGGCAATGCATAAAACAAGAAAAATATTTTGGATACTGCAAGTGATAAATTCTTGTTAATATGTAGAGAGGGCCTTGGATCCAGAGAAAGGAGTCAGGTCATTTTGCTTTGTCTCATGAAGTTATGATTGTTCAAATTTTGAAGAGTAATTAACATTTTCTGGGAATTGTTTTACTGTCTGTTACTGAGTTATACACCTACATCCTGCCCTGCTTTTTCTGCCTAAAAGAATTCCTATCAGGGAAGATTAAGTTATTGTAAACTTCTAGGAAAACGGAGGTGTTAAAAATCCATGATAACAATGTTTCATTTGTAGTTGAGGAAAGTTAATCCTTATTTTTGTGTCCTTTTAAAAAATTGATTTAAAAATAATTTCAATATTATATTTGAATGTGATTTTACTTTCGTGTATTTTCATTTGTTTTTGTTAAGTAAGTTGCATAGAAGTGACTATTGTTCCTTTAGAGAATTTAGAAGATTTGCCTGTGGTTGCTGAGGATTTGAACTTGGGCGTCTTTACTCATTGTCTATTCTTCTCCCAGTATGCAAGTTAGAGTAGTTAATGAGGCTTCTTGATTTTCAAAATCAATAACTGGTTCTTTCTATATCTACAAAACATCATGACCTCAAATTTGTGTGGCCTCACCCTTGCAGTTCCTATGCTTCAAATGAGAGAAAGCTTCGATTCATGTCAGTTGTTTAAAATTAATGGCACGCTCATATTTTATTTAATAAATATTAATGGTAGGATTTGGCAGTGGGCAGGGGGCTATTTTAGCCCTTTACTGTAAAGAAGATCATTATCACATCCCCAAATTTGACTTCTAGAGTGCATCTTTATCAATATTTATTAGACACTCAGCTTGGTTCTAATTATGTTTTCTGGCCTACCCTGCAGAACACCTTCCAGGGGGTGTCATTCCGGCTAAGTATATTCCAGAGTGCACTTATTTAGCAGTTTTGTCCTTCAGCAAAAGTTTGTTCCATATTGGAGACATAACACCACTGTTATTGTTTTTTCTATCAGCACATGATACAATGGAAACCCTAAATCAATACCACTTTTTATTCCTACACAATTGATGCATAACAGCCTTCTTCACATCAAGGTTTAATGTGTTGTAAATTAATTATCTGGAATGAATACAGAGTCAATGGACCTTGGTATGACTAGAATGTGATGTTAAAGTGCCCTATTTCCTCCTTCACTTCTCAGCATTCTTACTGACTTTTGTGCATGAGGGCTGTGCCAGCTTCTCCAATAAACTCCCCTTAGGAAGAGTTACTGCTCTCTTGGAATTCGCCAATACAAGAAAATTTGCTTTCCCAAAAATTTGTTAAAATGTTTTCTGCCTTCTAGACCAAAAAAAAATTTTTTTTATTTGTAATACACTCAGTGTTGATTTTTTTTCCCCCTTAAGAACATTTAATTGGAATTTGGGAAAAATGAGTGGCACATTTTCTTTTAATTCGGAGTATCTAAAAATTTTGTACAAATACAACTAGGACATTATTTACTACTTTCCAAAATGAGAACAACTGTCTGTTTTACAGAATTCAGTTCAAAACAAAAAACTTTATCTGACCCATAATCTAAATGTGGATGTGGTGGCAATCTTGTCTAAAATTGTATAACATCAGCTATGGTAAAGTGGATTTTCCATCAGAAGAAAAGCAATTAAAAAGCAGGAATTCACTAAGTTTTAAAGTACTCAATTTTCTATTTTCTTTAAAATAAGAATACAAGAGGCAAACTCCATTATAGATTTATTCAGCTCTGCTATTAGTAGCTATAGAAACAAGGAAACTGGGTAGTGAATAAGATAGAAAGGAGGGCATGAGAGAAAAATAGAATTATGAATAAAAGAAAGGAAACTATAAACCTTGCCATAACAGTTACATGCTACTATTATGATTTTGAGGCTGGTGAATTGGAAAGCAGATTGTCCAGCGGCTTTGCTAGCTTGTCAGCACTATCTCAGCAGTGTCACTCCATCATGAATGCCTGTTTTCACTAGGACTTTCATATACAAAGGAGCAGCCAAACAAGATGACTATCACCAGCTTCAAAGAAGAGGTCATGAAGAATAGAGATATAAATACATAAACACCAACTTGCAGGAAGCACCCAGGGGTCGACTTCATAATTTTTTACAGAAGCCAGTTTGCTCCTGTCAAGTTAAGGGATGGAGAGTGGAACCAAATCTACTTCACTTCCCTTGACGACGAGGTCAACACCACTTGTAAATCCGACTTCCTCCCACTGCAGCTGTGTCAGAGAGGGAGAGCTTGGTGGGACACTGCACTTGTACAAGACAGAGCACATTTTCTGAACTCCAACTTAGCACATGTCTGCTGGAAATGCCTCTGATCTTAGTTTAAGTTCCCCAGGAATGTTTTCAGCTTAGACTTTATCCCCACATCTGTCTGGGATCATCAGAGTATTACACTGTTGCTTGATTTTTAGAAACAAACCCCCTAACAACCAAACTGGATGTTCTACATTGGTCAGACCTAGTGTGAGTTTTCTTGCCAGTTCAGAGCCATAGTAGATCATACAGGTGTACTTCTATTTATGAGGGCTAAATTATGAGAGGTCCTAACAGAGTTGCTAAAACCTGACTTTTTCTTTTTTTTAATTTTTTTATTTAAAGAGAAACAAAAGCATGTAAAGGGCAGAGATAATACAGAATTTCAAAAAAAAGATAAACAATAAGAAATCACTAGTTGATAAATTACATATTGTCCTCTTAGAAATAGTTGCTCAATTACAAAATTAAAGCATACAAAGTAGATATTCAAACAGTGAGAGTGTAAACAGCTACACATGCATGAGTCTCTACATGTATTTCTATCCTTTGTGTATTAGAGGGAAAAACAAAACATAGCAAGACAAAACAAAACAAATTCCTATAAAAACATGAAACAAAAAAGTCATATAAAACCACAGTACAAGGTGATCTACAGTGATTGCTGTGTTGTTTCTTATTATCTTCAATAGAATTGTCTATATCATCAAGCATAAATGAATATAGCATATAATTGAATATAGCAATACATAACAATATTAGTAAAAATAAAACATTGTAGATAGTGTAAAACTTCAAAGGCAGGTAATAATCAAACCATAGTGGATATTCTAGTGAATCTTGTCATCTTAAGTGCAGTTGCTTATACTCTCAGACTTGATACTATCAATCATAACAGCTTTGAATAAAATCTATCAATACAAAACAGCGATCCAACAAACCAGATTCGATTACGACAGTCATGGTAAAACAGTGTAGGTTTTATAGAGCTTTACATTAAGTTAATAGGAAATTAAGGATGATTACCATAATATATCCTGTTATTTTTGGGATTATGGTCTCTGCCCTCAAAACTAGTATAGGTAGAATGACTGGAACAGAATATAATACATCTAAGCAGAGTAGTGTGAATAATGTGTTTTTTAAATCCTAGGGCACTATTAACAATACAGTGTATCAAGGCCATCTATGTTAGAGATTGTAGCCATCTGTCTCATTTCTGCAATGCTACTTTTCTGCCTTTGTTTGTTTAGTTTTCTCTTTTGTTCTACTGCCTGCCCCACTCATTGAGGCCTTTTTGCCACTGTTCCTAAAATCCTGGTATTTTTTTTCTCTCTCTCTAGAATATCCTTCAGTATTCTCTGTAGGGTTGGATTGGTGGTCACAAACTCCCCCAGTTCCTCTTTGTCATGGAAGCATCTTGTTTCTCCATTAATTTCTAGTGACAGTTTTTCAGGGTACATCAATCTGGGCTGGAGGTTATTTTCTTTCAGGGCTTGGAAGACTTTGCTCCAAACTCTTCTTGATCTGATGGTCTGTGTGGAGAAGTCAGCCGTGATCCTGATGGGCTTACCTTTATAGATAATCTGTTTCTTTTCTCTGACGGCTTTTAATATTATGTTTTTATATTGAATTTCTGGTATCTTGATTATTATATGTCTGAGTGTAGTTCTGTTTTGGTTGTAGGTGGCTGGAGTTCTGATTGCATCACATAACCGAATGTCATTTTCTTTTCTCATGCTTGGGAAATTTTCCTTAATTACTTCTGTGAATAGCCTTTGTAATTTGCCTGTATGTATTCCTGCTTCTTCATTCACATCTCTTATTTTTAAATTGTAGATTCTCTTGTCATCTTCTAGCCTTTGTATTGTTATTGTCTGTTTCCTTGTTATTTTTAAGAGATCTTTCCTTTCATGATCACACATTGCAAACTTGTCTTCAAGTTTTGATAGTGTATCCTTAGTTTCTTTTAAGGAGTTTTGCCAGCTTTCAATGGAGTTTTTAATTTCCTGGTAGTCTCTTTGAATCTGCTTCATGTATTCTATATTTTCTTTATATTCTTTATTGAATGTTTCTCTCCTTTTTTTGTGTTCTTCCCTTCTTCTGTCTGTATCTTCCTGAGAGATGCTTCCTGAGAGTATTTCTTTTATTACTCTACTCACATCCTGCTTTACCTGATTTAATATTTCAGTTTTGAGCTCATCTACAAGGTCCTGAAGATATCTCTTAATATCTATTGAAGCCATGTCTGATGTTGCCTGTTTGTGGCCCTCAGTCTCCCTTGTTTTTCCCTCAGGGTCCTCAGGGTTCTGGGCTGGGGGCTTTCTCCTGCCTCTCTCTCCTGTCGTGGCCCTGGCTTCCTCCACACAGGTTACAGTGCAGGTTCCAGCCCCCTTCCCTGTTGGCCATGTTTCCTCCAAAGCATGCTGATGGGGGACCACTGCCTTCTGCTTGCTCTTGTCACTGAGGTGTAAACAGTGGCTGTATTTGCCTGCCCCTCCCCACCCTGCCAGCCACACTTCAGAGGCCTTCACCCGGTTAGTGCGTGCTAGGCACAGGGAATGGATTTGGGATGGCTCATTGGGTCCTGGCCAGGGTAGTGGCCCAGTCCAAGCAAATCGCACAAATCTGCTCTGGGGAGGGAACAACCAACTGAAGTCACTGTCACTCCCAGTTCAGGCTCCTTTGGCCCAATTCCAACATGTTTCCCATTTGGTCGTGCCCTTCCCGTGTGTGTGTGTGGGGGTCTCATTTCCAGCACTGACCGTGGATTAATGAATGAAAGTCCCTTCACTGGCTCCACTCTCCATTGGGCTCACCAACCCCCGAATTCAGTACTGCTGTGCTTCCTGTGAGTTGCAGCGGGAACGAATTTGGGCAGCTCTGCCGGCTGGCGCAGATTCAGGCCATTGCAAACTTGGTAGGTCGCCACGAAAGAAAATGCTGTGTACCATAATTTTTAGCTGTTTCAGTTGTAGTCCTGACATATTTGATGAACTTTTTTACATTTTAATTTCTTCCTGTGTCAAGAAGATCCATCTCCCTCTGTCTGGGTCTCTCCAGGGTGTTTTATTTTGGCAAATGAGTTGTTTCTCTCAGGAGGCCTTGTATTTTGTTGCTCACTGATTGGCCATCTTGACTTCTCCCTGACTTTTTCATAAAAGGGAGTCACACATTTTCAACATATTTTTTATTAACCTAGAGAAGTCACTATGTGCCAAAATAGCAATGTATAGAAGCAACAAAGTGATTTTAGATTTTCAGTATGAAATTTACATGTACAAAGAAGAAGTGTGCTGTAATAATGATTAACATCCAGGGTGACACACTAGAGCCACAGCCCATCAGCCATATTCAAGTGTTTGTAAATAAAGTTTTATTGACACATATTCACTTGTGGACTGCTTTACCACTGCCATGGCAAAACTGAATATTGTTACCATATGACCTGTCAAGATGTTGCCAAAATGTTGTATTCCCTGCCAAATTGAGAACATTTATAGCTTTGTCACGATCATTTCTTTAAATGTTTGGGCTTTTGAATCACAGCATCTGTATGTACTGGTTTTGATACCTGCATCAAACATTCATTCTGCCCCAGTTTCCTAATCTGTGAAATGGCTACACAAATGACAATTTCCAGTACACTGCTATGCAGCTCATATGAGCTAATGTGTATTATTTACGAGTTCATCTGGCATAAAGTCCTCAGTCCTTTTCTGCTGGTCCCATATTCTCAAAATGTTTGTAGTTCTGAAGTCTTTTATTTCTTAAAAACTGGAAAAAGGGGGTTAGATCTTCTGCAAAGCGGAAGAGGAATATGAGATGGAGGGAGGAGTTAGGGAGGAGAGGAGAAAAGGATGAACAGGATTTAAGACGTATTATGTACATGTACCAGCTCCTCATGATGAATCATGTACTGCAAGCATGTAACAATAAAACTGAAAAAAAAAGTAAAAAAAAATGTAAACACAACCAGCCCATGCTTGTTGGGCAGAATAGGCTATATAAGAATGTCAGACATCTTTGAAATTTTCTCTTATTATTTAAATCTCTAGTGTTGTCCAAATTTTGGCAGCAAACTTAGTTCACAAAGAAATTTACTCAGTTGTAAAGCATGTAGAAAGAGTGACCGATGCAGGGCTCCATCATTCTACCTGGCAGAAGTATGAGATGAAGCAGAAGAAAGAAATGTGGTCAACAGACAGGTCATTTCGAGACAGCCGAGGCCACATCTTCGAACCCTACTTTTGTGTCCTTTTGAAGAGAAGAGGAGTCAGCATCCTCACACGCCAGAGATCAACGAGTCTCAAGGAGTGCTCTTCTGTGGGCCCCCAGCCAGTTGTACCAGACAGTGTTGCCAGGTTGATGAAGCATATCTCCCAGGGTCTGACACCCTCTTCGCCTTCCTCTGCTCCCTCTCCTTGCTGCCCCTTGGTGTTCAGAGGCCCCTAATGCATTACATCCCTTGGGTCTGGCTGCCTTTCATGTGACTCATGCTCAAATCTTTCCTCTGCTCACTTCAGCAGTCCCTGAGAAAAACTCTCAGATCCATCTATATCAAGCTTGAAAGGGAGCTGATCAAAGTAACTCCTTTTCAAGGAATATTTATATTTTAACAGGAGAATGTGTAAGGCAAATGCAATTCTGACTAGGACCTCTTGCTTTCCCTTGTTGAACTCCCTTTCTCCACCAAAGTTGTCAACATCTGACCATCTGGCTCTTCTGACAGATTACCAAGTATTACGCTTGTATTATACTATCTCATTCAGGAATACAGTCTGAGCATCCCTTGTCCCAAACCTTGTTGCAGAGTTCAGGGACTTTCAGATTTTGGAATATATGCATCCTCCTCATTTTCCATCAGCTGTGCACAAGGATCAGAAGAATCAGCTCCCATGAGGACGTGCCTTTTTTCACCAATGTGTAAAATGGGTATAACAGCACCAGTGTGAGAGAAAAGTACAAAAGGCCTACATTGTGATTCTCTTTGAAGTTATGACTGATCACATATTAGTCTGGCAATAATGTGTATATATTTGACTCTTAAAGACTAGAATAAGAAAGGTTGGGGATGTAGCTCCCTGGTATGGTGTTTGGCTATGTCTCCAGTACTACAGAAACAAAACAACAAAAATGGGAATAAAAAGACAGTTTCCTTTGAAGGTGCACCCAGCCCTTGGGAAGGATGAGTAGCAGTGATGAGAAGAAGAAAAAAAGAAAACAGCATTCTTAGATGGAGCAGGCTCTTCTCTGCCTACTTCCTACAGCATCTACTGGGATCTTTTATTTTAATCTTTGGGATAAGGGCACCATTCCTTTAACTCCTCATGCCATCTTAAGGGAGGCAGCAAAGTCATTTTTTTTTTTAGATTATGTGATTTTTTGCTGGTATGTGTGAATCTGGTTTCTTTACCTGGAGCAAGAGAAGAAGTTGCAAGCTGAAGGAGCAGACATATTCCCCAAAGAACTAAGGACCACACACTCTAGTGATGCATGTATATCATGTTGATAACAGCACAATTCACAGTAGCTAAGCTGTGAGAACAGCCTAGATGCTGATCAACAGATGAATGGATAAAGAAAATGTGGTATTTATTTATGTATTTAGTCTTTTTGAGACAGGGTTTCACTGTGCAGTTCAAGCTGGCTCTGAACTCACTTTGTAGCCCTGGCTGGTCTTGAACTCACAGGGATCCTCCTGTCTCAGCCTCCCTATAAGCATGTGCCACATACCTCTTCATAATACCCTGCAAATAAATTGAGTTATATACAAATGCAATCAAAATGATTATTGTAGAAAACATTTAGGAAGAACATTTAAAGAATATTTGTATAATTATAAAATTAATAACATCGTTTGATTCATATAATTTAAAAATAGAACCTCCCCTTATTCTATTATTTTCTTAAGAGATTTGAAAAATATAAATAAAAATATTACTTATCAATTCTTTTTCCACTGAAATATATAATTTCTTTCTCTATCTTTATATTCTGCATGCTCCTCCATTTTTGTTTCATATAGTTACTTAAATGGAACTAAGTCACTATATAAATATCTCATACCAGCTTTCCTCTTTCCCCTTCCTTTAACTGCTTAGAGCTATGGTTTAGATGTGGTTTGTGTTTGTTTCCGAAGTGTCTGCGTGTTGAGAGTTTGGTCCTTATTGCTAGATTTGTTGTTGTTTATAAGAGCCCAGCGACTGAACTCAAGCTCTTGCACATGCTGGATATGAGCTTTACCACTGAGCTATGTCCCTGGCCATGAATCTGGTTCTCAGTGTGGTGATGTTAGGAGGTGGAACCTTCAGGAGATGGGGCCTGGTAGGAGGTTCTTAGGTAAATTGGAAACATCCACAGTGGGCCACGGGATCCTAGTCCATCTCCGGCTTCCTGCTTTGAGATATTATCCCATTTTCTCACTCATACTTCTGCGATTGTGATGGCATTAGCCATTAGACCCTCAATAGAAGCTGAACAAATGGGGCACTAAATATTAGACTTTGTGTCTCCAGAACTAATTATTTTCTTACAAAGCTACCTTGTCTCAAATATTTTGTCATAATAATGCAAAAATCACTAATATAGAATATTGGCATCAAAGAAAGGGTCATTATTGTAACAGTACCTGAAAATGTGGAGGCATGGACAGAGGTTGGGAAAGTTTAGAGTGGCAAGCTAGAAAATGCCTGGGATGTTGTCAGTAGAATGTAATGGGCAATTCTGGTGAGATCTGGAAAGGTGAGGAAACTAGAAAACTAGCTCCTGATAAAAATGAGTTCTTGTTGGAAATTGGGGGAAAGGCTATCCTTGTTATAAAGTAGACAGAACATTTGGTTGTGCTGTTAACCATGCCTTAAAGCTTTGTGCAAGGGTAAAATTAAGAATTATGGACTAAACTAAGAATTATGGAGGACATTTCAAAACAACAAAGCATTTAGTTTATAGCATTGTCATTTACTGGCCACTTTTACTCAGACTTATAGTAATGAGACTTAGGAGCAGAGTGGAAAGAATTAGAAATTTTGCACCTGGCCTGGCCACTGAAAAAGCAAAGAAAAACAAATAAGGGTGCTGCTGTAGATCAGGGTAATGTAGAAAAATTATGGTTTGCAAAAGAGATTAATAGGAACGCTAATTGCCAGGGCAATTGGAAAAGGCTTCCAGGGCATCTTAGAAACCTGCAAAGCTGCCTATCCTGTTACTTCCCAAGAGGCTTTCCAGGGAAGGATCTTTCAGGGTCCTAACTGAGGCACACTCTAAGAGTTGAGGGTTTCTTTCAGCATGGAAAGCACTTCATGGCTGCAGCTGGCTTCAGGCAGGCCCAGGTGCAGCAGCCCTTGGCACCCAGAGAGCTGAATTTGCAGGCATGCAGCATGCAAGGGTTGTGGTGCCATAGTGATTTTCACCCGGATTTCACAGGAAAGCCTCGTAGATCAGGCAGAAGTTTTCCACAGGGTGGGAGTCCCTTCAGAGAGTGCCAGACAGGATAATGCCTAATGGAGCTGTGATTGTGGAACATTTGGAACCCAGAAAGGTACAGTTGTCAGCAATATGACACACCTGCTGGATAAAGCAGCAGATATCAAAGCACAGCATGAGAGAGTAACCATGGGGCCTGCAATGAGAAAAGCCCGGGGGTGGTGCTGCCCAAGGCCTTCACTGCCGTGCACACAAGATGCATGAGATGCAGACTCAGAACTTCAGGATAATGTCCCACTAGTTTTGGTTTTGCTTTGGGTTGATACTCCTTTTTACTTGCCTATTTCTCCCTTGTGGAGTAGAAATGTTTACTTTGTGCCTGCCCTGCCAATGGGTCCTGGTTGTATGGAACTGGTTTTCTGATTTTATAGGAGCTCACAACTGAAAGTTTGCCTTGAGTATCAGATGAGACTGGGTATTTGAATTAATATTGGAATGAGTTAAGGCTTTGAGAGATGTAATGATCATTATGCATTGTGAGAAGGACATGAAACTTGGGAGTCAGGGATAAAGCACTATGGTTTGGGTTCAGTTTGAGTGAGTGTGTAAGAGTTCATGTGTTGAATTTTAATTTCTATTGTGAAGTATTAAGAGTGCAATCTCAGTATGACTCTGTTTAGTGTTTAGAATGGGGTTCTTTGGGAAGTTATTCAGACTAGAAAAAGTCAGGGGCTGGGGATTTAGCTCAGTGGTGTAAGTGCCTGCCTGGCAAGGGTGATTTAATGAGTTCAAGCCCCAGTACCCACCCCCAAAAGACTAGATAAAGTTAGCAGCCCCCGTGATTGAATCCTGATGGCTTTATAAGAAGAGGGAGTCTGCCTTCCTGGTAAGTGCCCCTGGCATGAGCCAGGAGGAGAACCAGTTAGCATCTCCCATGAGCCTATCAGTGCAAATCAAACATCCCACCCTCCCCCTTTCCCCATTAGCAACTGGGGGCAGAGGACTGCGTGGGGGAGGATTTCCTTCTATCTTCTGTTTGAAGGTAAATGTTGTTTTCACTGTTTTGCTTTGTTATGAATAATTATTTTGCTCTATTCAATATTCTCTTTTGATTGATTTTATTGTTTTTGGTTAGATTTTGCTCTTCCTAATTGAATGGACAACTATTGTGAAGATAATGAGATACACTATGGTACCTATTACTGTTATCCTGGTATCTTGCTGTGAAGTTCTGTACCAATTTCACTGCATTGTCTTGATTGGCTTTGTTCTGTCTTGTTCTGTTGTATTTTTGCTACCTTCAAAATAAAATAAAAAAAAAAGAAGAGGGAGAGACATTCTTTCTTGCCATGTGATGCTCTGCATCACCTAGAGATTCTTCCAGTAAGAAGACCATCACTAGATGTAAGCCATGGACCCTGAACCTCCATAACTATGAGCTAAGATAAGCCTCTTTTTTTATGAAATTATTCAGCCTCAGGCATTTTGTTGTAGGTACCCAAAACAAATGTATTTACTGTCTCAAGATGCAATATTATCAAATATATCAATGTATAATTTCCTTAGGAACTTTACACAATTTATTGGAAAGAATATAGAGAATGTAAAGTCCTCATCCTTTAAAAGAACTGATCTATACTGTATAAGATGAAGAGAAAAAAGTCAGTAATTTCCTCTTATCTATGCCCATCCAGATAAAGATAGGCTAATAAAATACATATGTAAGGAGTAATCCATTAAAGTGAAGTACAAGTCTACATTACATGATTCATATAAATACAAGCTGGTTTTAGACACATGTTCAGCTTTCCCAAATTCTGCTCTAATAATAGTAAGTGGTATAATCACCTAGCCCAGATAGTTACCTTTCTAAACTTTATCTTAGCCAAAAGGCCGAGAAGAGATAGATAGTTACCTTTCTATCACTGTGACAAATGCCTGAAACAAACAATTTAAATGAAGGAAAGATTTATTTTGGCTCACAGTTCCAGAGGTTTCAGTCCATAGTCACTTTGCCCTGTTTCTTTGGTATTGTGGTGTCAGAGTAATGTGGAAGAAATCAGGACACCTCATGACAGCCAGGAAGCAAAGGAAAAAGGAAGGTGTTGTGGTCCCCCCCCTCTTCCTTTCAAGGGCTTACCCCCAGTGACCCAAATTTCCTTTATAGATCTCACCTCCCAGTAGCTCCATAGGTTGGTGATGAAGCCTATGGACACATGGGCTTTTGAGAGACATTCACAATCTGAACTACAGCATTATCTACATTTTCAATTTTATAAAATGCCTTAGTTTAATTATTAATAAGGCTAAATCTAAAGTATACTGCAAGAATGCTTTACTTTACTTTAAAAAAGCAAAACAGACAAAGAGGAGGATAGAAATGATACAGAATTTCAAAATAAAAGCAGTAGGAAATTAACACTAATTAATATATTGCATATTGTTATATTAGAAATAGTTGTTCAGGTTACAAGATTTAGGCACAAAGAATGATCAAACAAACAATGAAAACACAAACTGTTCTTTTGGATGAACTAACAGAGATTAGTAGTATAGCTCTCTAGTATACACATACATACATACAATCTTTTCCCTTCTTCCTTCTCTCCTTTCCCCTATCCTAGTTCTTTCCTTTTGAGCACTTCCTTTCCCTTTCATTATCAAAATATCTATTGTACAATTTGGATCTTATTACTCTTTCAGGTATTTTTTATGCTAGCCAGACAATATGATATTTACAAATGTGAGTTTGATTTATTTCTCTTCTGAGTATGTCTCAGGTTGCCTCCATTTACATATAAAAGCCTCAAGATCATCTCTCTTTGTAATTGAATAATATTCCATTGTGTAAAATACCACATCTTTTTAATCCATTCCACAGTTAATGGGCATTTGGATTGTTTCCAAGATTTAGCTATTACAAAATGTCCTTCTAGAAACATGAGTGAATATGTATCACTGTGGCATGTCATTTTCAATTTTTCTGGGAAAATACCCAGAGGGGGAATAGCTGGATTTAATGGGACTTCCAATCCTAGTTTTTTAAGGAATCTTCATGCTGATTTCCATAGTGATTGTACCAGTATACACTCTCACCAACAGTGGAGAAGTGTTCCTTTTTCTCTACACCTGTGCTAACATTTGTTGTTGGTAGATTTCTTGATGGCAGCCATTCTTTCTGGAGTGAGATCAAATATCAATATTGTTTTAATTTGCATTTCTCAAATGACCAATGATATTGAACATTTCTTTCTGTATTTATTTGCCATATGTATTTCTTCATCTGAAAAGTATGTACTCATCTCAGATGCTCATTTTTGGATTGGGTCTTTGAATTGGGGGAGGCTGATGTTTTTCCATTCTTTATAGGTTCTAGACGTAAATCCTTAGGTTGAGGGACAGGTGGCTAAAGTCATTACCATTCTGTGGGTTTCTTTTTACTCTGTTCATGATTTCTTTTCAAGTGCAAAACCTTTAATAAAATGAGATCCCAGTTATTGATTCTTTGAAGTACTTCCTGTGTGGTTTGTGCTTTGTTCATGAACTTTTGCTTACTGCTATGTCTTCAAGATTTCTACTTATCTTATCTTCCAGTAGATTTAGTGTTTCTATTTCAATATTTAGATCTTTGATCCATTTTGACTTTAGTTTTATGCATGGTGATAGACATGGGTCTAGTTTCAGTCTTCAGCATTTGAAAAGGCAGTTTTTCCAGCATCATTTATTAATGAGGCTTTCTTTCCTTCAGTGAACATATTTGGTCCTCTGTCAAAGATAAGGTGGCTGAGCATCTTTGTAGCTGCAGCTTCTAATCTATTCTACTGGTCCTCAGGTATATTTTGTTGTGAGTGCCTTGCTGATTGTACAATAGCTTTGCAGTATAATTGCAAGTTAGGGATTATGATGTCTCTTGCCTTGCCTTTGTTTATCAGGATTGCCTTGTTATTCCAGTTCTCTTCTGTTTCCAAATGGATTTTAGGAATGTTTTCTCTAGATCTGTGAGGTATGTTAATGATATTTTGATTGGAATTGCATTAAATCTGCATAATAGTTTTGAGACTATGGCCATTTTACTATGTTGATTCTTCCCAACCAAAAGCAAAGGATATATTTCCATTTTCTGACATCCTCTTCAATCTCCTTTTTAAGAGTACTGTAGTTTTCAATGTATAGGTCTTTTAAATCCTTCATTAGGTTTATTCCCAAGTATTTCAGTGTTTTGGATGCTATTGTGAAAGATGTCATTTCCATAATTTCTCTTTCAGTGAGTTTGTATTTTGTGTACAAGAATGCTATTGACTTTTTGAGTGTTGACTTTGTATCCAGCTATACTGCTGAATTTGCTTATTAACTCTGGTAGTCTTTTGATGGAGTTTTTGGGGTCTTCTATGTAGAGTATCTTGTCATCTACAAATAGTGATAATTCAACTTCTTCCTTTCCTTTCCTATCCTTATTCCTTTTTATTTCTCTCCCTTGTCTAACTGCTTTGGCTAATGTTACCAGAACTATGTTGAATAGGAGTAGTGTTATAGTGGACATCCTTGTCTTGTTCCTGACTCTAAAGAGTGAAAGCTTTTGGGTTTTGTCCATTTAGTATAATATTGGTTGTTGGTTTGTCATAGGTAACTTTTATCAGATTGAGGTAGATACCATCTCTTCCATGTTTCTGTAGGGTTTTATCATGAACAAGTATTGGAATTTATCAAAAGCTTTTTCTGTAACTATTGATATGATCATGTGATTTTTGTGTTTGGCTCTGTTGATGTGGTTTATTACATTTTTTTGAAGTTAGTAAAATACAGCAGAACAAGACATAACAAAGCCAATAGAGACCATGCAGTCAAATTGCAGGATGCTGGGATAACAGTAATATGTACCATAGTATATCTCATTATCTTCACAATAGTTGTCCATTCAGTTAGGAAGAGTGAAATCAAACCAAAAACAGAACATTATAAAACCAATCAAAAGAGAATATTGAATAGAGCAAAACAATTAATCATAACAAAGCAAAACAGTGAAAACAACATTTGCCTTCAAACAGAAGATAGGAGGAAATTCCCCATGTCTGTTATATTGCATATGGTCATCCTCCCAAGAGATGCTCAGATCTCTGGCTCCCAGTTGCTAACCAGGGGTAGGATGGGGTAGGATGTATAATTCTCAACCCAGTGCTGATAAGCTCATAGGAGACAGTGACTGGTTCTCTTCTTTGCTCACTCACCACTTGCTCGCACCACGGTCACATACCAGGAAGGGGGGCATGTTGCTTTCTTGCTCAGCACCCTAAGTTCCAACATGGCTGGATCTCAGGAGATGCTGGTGTATGATATTTATTGGGTTGTGTATATTAAACCATCCCTGCATTCCTGGGATAAATCCCACTTGATCATGATATCTAATCTTCTTAATGATTTGCTGTATCGTCTTTGCTAGTATTTTATTTAGAGCTTTTGCATCCATGTTCATTAGGGAGATTAGCTTATAGTTCTCCATTTTGGTTGACTCTCTGGTTTTGGTGTCACAGTAATACTTGTCTTCAGGAATGAGTTAGAGAGAATTGCTTGCTTTTCAATTTCATTAAAGAGTTTGAGGAGTATTGGCATTAAGTCTTCTTTAAATTTCCTGAAGAATTCAGCTGTGACTCCTTTGGAATCTAGGCTTTTCTTTGTTGGTAAGTATTTAATTGTTTTCAATTTCAGTTACTGATGTTGGATTATTCAAAATTTTTATATCTTCTTGATTCAGTTTTGTTAATTCATATGTGTCTATGAATCTGTCCATTTCCTCTGTGTTTTACAGCCTTTGTGAGTAAAGATTTTCAATGTAGGTGTTCATGATCTTCTGAATTTCCACAGGATCTATAGTAGTTTCACCTGTTTCATTCCTTATTGCATGAATTTGAGTTTTTTAATTTTTTTTCTTGGTAAGGTTGGCTAGGACCTTTTTAAAGTTTTGTTTATTCTTTCTAAGGAACAGCTCTTCAATTCGTTAATTCTTGTATTTTTTTCTTAGTTTCAGTTGTATTAATTTCTACTCTGATCTTTAGAATTTCCTCCCTTCTATGAGCTTTGGGCTTGACTTGCTCTTCTTTTTCTAAGAGCTTGAGGTATAGCATTAAGTTATTTATTTGTGCTCACTCTGTTTTCCTGATGTGACAATTTATTGCTATATATTTCCCTCTTAAGACCACTTTCATTGCATCCCACAGGTTTTGATATGTTGCATCTGCATTTTGATTGAATTGTAGATATTGTTTAATTTCTTCTTTAATTTCCTCTGTAACCCATTGGTTGTTCAGGAGGGTGTTATTTAATTTCCATGTGTTTATGTATGTTTTGCAGTTTCTTCTGTTCACTTTCATGTGTTATGGTCAGATAATATGCATGGGATAATTTAAATCCCTTTGCATTTATTTAAACATGTTTTATTGGCTAATATATGGTATATTTTAGAGAATATACCATGCGTAGCTGAGAAGAATGTGTATTCTGATGTTATTGGGTGGAATGGTATAAAGATTTAGGAAGGTTTGATTGAGTTCTGTTATTTCTTTACTGATGTTTTGTCTAGTTGATCTATCTCTGTGACAATAGGAAATTAAGGTCCTTTGTTACAATTGTGTTATTGTATATTTGGTTTTTCATGTCTCTTAGTATTAATCTTATATAGTTGGGTGGTCCTGTATTTTATATATATATATATATATATATATATATATATATATATATTTATGATTGTTATTTCTTTCTCTTTAATTTTTCTGCTAACAAGTATGTAGTGACTTTCTTTATCGTTCTTGATCACTTTTGGTTTGAAGTTCACATTGCAAGCAGAATAGCTACCCCTGCTTTTTTCTGACTTACTGTTGTATAGAATATTGTTTTCTATCCTTTGACTTTCTCCTATGAGTTTCCTTTTGAGTTAGATGTGTTTCTTGTATACATCATATTGTTGGATCCTATTTATCCAATGAGTTGTGACTTTTCTCTAACAGATTTTAGTATTCTGTTTTTATGCTGTATTATATGTCTGAGTGTAGATTTATTTTGACATGCTTATGTCTCACTTATCTCTATATCAGATTTTTTTCTCATGTTTGGGACATTTTCAGCTATTATTCCTGTGAATAAATTTTTAATGTCATTTGTGCTGACTCCTGCTTTTTCATTGACACTTATCAGTCTTATATTGTTTTTCACTGTGTCGCCGTGAAGCCATTGAATTGTTATTTCATGATCCCTTTTTATTTTTAAAAGTTCTTTCCTTTTTGCTAGCTGCAATCTTGTCTTCGAAGTCTAAAAGTCTATCTTCAGTTTATTCAAGTGATTTTGCTAGCTTTCAATGGAATTTTTAATTTCCTGGATACTTCGTTGAATTCATTTCATGTATTCTATTTCTTTCCTATATTGTTCATTCATAGTTTCCATGATTTTCCCATGTTCCTTTACTTTTGTATGTGTCTTCTCTAGCTATCCAGAGTAACTCCTTTATTAAGGTTGTCACTTCTTTCTTTACCTGAGAGATTATTTCTAATCTGATTTCCTCTATAGCCTCATGGATTTGTTTCTTTGTATCACTTGCTATCTTTTCAGAAATTTCAGGTATATGACTTCCAATATACTGTATTTCAGTGTCTCCTGTATTTGTTCCTGATGGACTGGATGTGTGAGATTGCATTTTGCTTTTGTTTTGCCATTTTCACCTCTTAAATTAATATTTTGGTCTTTATGTGTGTCTTAGGGTCCTACTATGTGGCTGATATTCACCCGGTTGCTGGGTCCTATAATGTAGGGGAGGGACCAGTCACCTAAATTCTTCCTTCAGGGCTTGTTGAGTGAGTCTTACATTCTTCTAGCTTGGCTAACCTAGGAGTACTGATATAAACTAACCCTTCTCTCCTCTTGTTACTGTGGTTTCAGGCTTTTCCAGGCCACCAGACCTATCTGTTGATAGCATGTGCCCCAGCCAGTACCCTACTGTGTCACTGGTGGTTTCTTAAGGACTTTTCCAGTTTCTTCAGGTGGGGAAAGACCTTGTTACACTTTGCCAATCCACCCGGGGTTCTCTATATGGAAAATAAACTCACTCCCACTCCTGCCAGATTGCCAAGGTCCTAGAGTTGGGTGGAGGGTTTCATGAGGCTTCTGTTGACCCACTGATGTTCTCTATTTGAGAGAGAAACTCACCATACTCTCACAAGTCCTCTGAGATCCTTTGTGTAGGGGGAGAGGTTGCTGAGGCTCCCACCAGTCCAAGGCAGTGTAGGTGGTGGAAGGGGTCACAGTGATGATCCACGGGCTTCTGAGATCTTTTGGGAGGGAGGAGTGGTGGCTCACAAGCCTGTTGGCAGTTGAGGTCCTTCAGGTGCAGGGGAAGAGGAGACGAGCCTCCCCTCAGCTGCCGATGTCTTCTGTTGTGGGGGAAGAGTGACTGATGATCCTGTCGGCTGCTGAGGGGCAGGGGAAGGTCAAGAATGCTTTATTAATTGAGACTGAGAGAAATTTTCTTTTTATGATAGTTCTTGCACTACATCCATGAAACATACCCTGTCCAAATCATTTTAGATGAGCACTATAAAGAAAATATTTACCTTGGGCTTCTATCTAAGAATAAAAACAAAAATAATGACATATGCAGATAAAGGAAAATGATTATTCAGTACAAAAGAGATGATCTCACTATGTAAAACCTAGAGGGGAAACTGTTAAAGAAATGAAATTATAAGGGAAAATTCTGTCTTGTATATTTTAGTTCAAATAGAGAGAAGTAGGAATCAGTGATAATGTTAAAGTAAATGCATCTACATCTAGCTATTAATTCATTATTTAATTAATTTTAAAATTTTCATTAGTTTATGGATCAACCCAGAGGGAGAAAGACATTCATCTACGGAAGATCTGAATGGAAGGTTATGGCAATATTGCAGGCCTGTCCATAACCCAGTTGTTGGAGTGGTTTGCGAAGGGTGGACATCCATGGAGGTGCTGGACGAGCCCCGGGAGAATGATCCAGGCAGCACTGTTAAAAAAAAAAAAAGGCCCAATTTGGAGCTTTCCATGTTTTAAAGTATCTGTTAATTTTAAAGTTAATTTTAAATCATTTAGAGGAAATATGTCTAAACTGGTATCTCTGAGAAAGAAATTAAATTCTTTCATTCACTACCATATTAACTAAGGTTAACCTTATGACATCTCTCTTCCTCATTGTCATTTTTTTGGAGACAGAGTCTTGTTATGTAGTTCAGGGTGGTCTTGAACTATGTAGCCCAGGCTGACCTTGAAGTTGAGACCACCCTCCTGCTTCAGCTTCCTAAGGGGTAGTATTATAGGCACATATCACCACACCTGGTGCTCCTTCATTGTATTTATCTTTCTTCCTTTTTATACCTTTTTGCATAAAGCCTTCCCCATACAAAGAAGTTTGTGTAGTATCTGCAAGCATTGATTCAGTGACCAACACTGCTTAGGATGAAGCACATCTTCATTGCTCAGGGACATCTGACATACTGTTTTCATATTTCATATATACTGTACCTCCCTATCTTCCATATTCCTCTAGGTCAGCAAGATGAAAGCTAGTAAAGTATTATGGTTCAGATATGGTTTGAGCATATACCCTGAAGAGTCCATATATGGAAATGTGTAAACTCTGAAGTATTTAGATGGTAGAAACTCAATTTAACTATGTATATAGAAGTAGGTTTTTATGAGGTGATTAGCATTAAATAGTGACATGAGAGTGGAGCCTCATAATTGAATTCAGGAGGCTTTGCAAGAAGGAAAGAGGTGCACACACATACATACACACACATATATATGCATATCTTTTGTCTCTTGCCATATGAAGCTCTGTTTACAGCAGTTCAGGATTCTGCCAGCAAGAAGGATGTCACCAGATGTGCTACCTTGATCTTGAACCTTCAACCATGAGCCAAAATAAACTTCTTTTCTTTATAATCAACCCCTTCTATAGTATTATATCACTAGTAAAAGAAAAAGACAAGTAAGGTCTGGTCAAAGTGATCAGTGCAAAGGAAAACAAGCTGTTAGTCCTAAAGGGGAGATAGAGAGTCCTGTGACAATCTGGGGCTTCCTGATTCACTGTTTTGAAGGCTTGGGAGGGTGTGAGTGACAACAGAATCAGCTGATGTGGCTCAACTCAGTGAGCAGCACCTGATACAAAAGAGATTGCTTCTCAGGGGCATTCAGGTTTTAAACAGTGAATTAGTACACATGGGTAAGAATTCCACATTCATACATGAATTTTCATGCTGATAACCAAATAGAATTATTATCTTTTGAATTTTAGAGGTAATATAAGACTAGTCAAAACAGTTAAAATTATTAGAATTGTTTTAGATAATCCACATCCAGCAGTGAGCAAAAGAAACAAGAACTCTGCACTTTGCCTACATTTCCGGGGTGTGGGATGTGATGGGGAGAAGGTTATCAAGAGCTGTAAAGGGTCTGAGATGTTTTCCTACTTGCAAGCTAACTCAATAGCCTGCTATAGTATCACTCCTCTGTTAGAGGTAAAGTACACTTTGATATTCACAACAGTACAGTAACCAGCTAACCATTGTTTCCCTGTGGATGGTTCCCTGGGCCCAGATTCCCACAGAGAAATGTAAAGAAATACAGGAAATGGCAGCACACGATGTGAACTGTATTACAAGTGAGGGACCTTAAGCTTAGGGAACCCTAATATTTTATAATGGGCAATAAAGGTGCCTGTGTTTTGCTTTTATGGAAATATCAATTCTCCCTTCATATCTATAAATAAACCTGCCTTTCCCCTGGAAGGAAATAATGTTTCTAATTTCATAATTCATTCACTCTGCAAGCATTCTTGAAAAGAAGTGGGGTTTCTCCCTTCTATAGAACCATACAGTTCTTCTAACAGTAGGTAATGAGAAAATCATCGTATTTATAGTGAAACACGGACGTAAAGAGTCAGGTGTATTGAACTCAGGAAAATTTAAATTCTGCCTTGTGACTTACACCAGGGATGGTGCATCCCAGCACTCTTTTTAGCAGCCTTGTGAAAGTGCGTGCTCCCAGGGGCTTGGCCCAGTGTTCTGTTCTCCATGAGGCTCAGGATCTTGTTTCCCCAGTCTGTTGCCAGCTGTTTCACTTGGGCTGGTGCATAGATGCTCTAAACCTGTTTCCTGTAAAAGCAGCATAATAAAGTCTATTAAATTGCATTACTGGGTGACTAAATTAATAATATTTATAAGATACTTGGCATAAAGTCTGAATACAATAAACATCGATGAAATGGTAGATGCTTTTATTTGCTGAGTATATCTTGGTGTCTAGACATGACTTATATCATTTAATATAAAGATTACCATACAGTAATTATCCTATTTTACAGTTTAAGAACTTCAGACTTAGAGATTTATCTGAGAAACCAGCTACAAAGAGGTAGAGTCACAATTTGGTGTGGGTCAATCATGGTCAAAGCTCACAATATGCACTACCCTTTAGAGATTAGCGGTGAACTTCCAGCACTTCTTCATCAAATTTCCTGGTTCAAAATCCACCTCCTTCTTTTACTCTCTTGATTTTGAATAGAACTCTTTATCTGAAAAATGGGAATTATAATGCCTACCAGGTAATGTGGTTAGAAGGATTACATGAAATGGTATCTGCATAATGCTTGACAAGCAGTAATAAAACTCAAATTATTGGTGTTTTCAATATCAATTTTTACTAGTATTACCATGACAGTAGCATGGAGGCAATTTTACTTATTCCAAATGAAAACTGAACTAATGAAAAATTGAGCCTCAATGTTTAGCCTTCTATAACATAAATTTCCTATAAACTACATATTAGATTAGTTTTAATGAACAGTAAATACATAGAATAACAAAGAATGGTGAATGCTTGAAATATAAGCTTATAATTGATTAAAGGCAGAGAGAAAACATAATATAGTACTAGTGTAAAGATGATTTTGCTCTTCTGTTTTCCATCCCTTTTATAGCTTTGGTAATAAGTACTTACCTACATATTGATCAAAACAAATGGTTAAAATATTATTTAATTTAACTCATTAATTTAACTCTAATTGCATAGGTTATCTCACCTTACATTTTTTTTTTTGTACCGGGCATCAGATTCATGACCTGCTGGGTAGGTGCTTATGCCACTGAGCTAAATCCTCAGCCCCTACATGTATTTTATACAGTGTCTAATATTTATTTTACAAAAAAAGTTAGCATTATGACTTCTTATTAATGCCTATTAGTGAGTATTTTTCAATGATGAAAACCTATTAAGTATTAATTTCTGTAAAAGTGGCATTAAATACAAGTAAATGAGACCAATACAATTATCCTCATTACTGTTTAGCTTCTAGAGACATTGCTATGTTAAAAAGTTTATGTCAAATATCAATAGTAAATTAATATAGTTAGAAACAGGTAAGGGTTTGAATCTCAGTTCTTGTACTTATAGTTGTGTGAAACTGGGTAAGCCTTTTAAGCCCTGAGAGGTGCATATCCTTATCTAAAGAAAGGGGATGATAAAACTATATACCTCATAGAGTTGTTCTGCATGTGTTTGTGTGTGTAAAATACATATGAAAAGCTTGAAAAAGTTCTTGCTAAACAATAACACTATGTGAACATTGGTTTATGCTACTACTGGCTTTGTTATGGTTTATACTGTGCCTAGATGGCTGCCCAGAGCCTCAAGCACTCATGGGTAGGGCTTTAGGAGGTGATTGGATTATCAGGGTGCTATACTTGACTTGACATAAGGAGGTAGGGTCTGGTTCTAAGAGGTGGGCCACAGGAAGTATGATCTGGAACTGCATACCACCCTTCCTGTCTACTCTCTTCTCTCTCTTTGCTTTCTGGCTGCTAAGGGGTAAGGTGCTTTTTTTCTACCAGATGCTTCTGCCACGCTACTTTTGCCCAAATCCAGTGCAATATGCAAGTATTCTAGATACCTAACTTATTTAGAAATATTGTATGGAGTCAGATAGGGCTGGGCCCTCAAAAAGTAAGTGCAGAAGACAAGTTATATTCATAGAAAGTCAGGCTTTAAAAAAAGAGGAAGGACTACATCCATATGCTTTCCTTGGGGATGAACAACAGTGATTGATATTCTAAATAAGCATCAATCATGTTGGAGTGAAGGACATTCTTTTTTTTAAAGAGATAAAAAAAAGCAAAACAGAAAAAGGGGTAGAAACAATACAGAATTTCAGAAAAAAAAACCAGTAAGAAATCACTAGTTGATAAATTACATATTGTCTTCTTAAGCATAGTTGTTAAAATTACAAAATTAAAGCATACAAAGTGGACACTCAACCAGTGAGACTGCAAAGAAATTCAATGATCCAGTAACAACTTAGCAACATGGTTATCAACCCTACACACTTAAACATACATGCAGCCATATCCTCTAGAGCACTTTCTTTTCTTCTTTTTACTTTTTAAGTCCATTATCTGCTTAGTTATATCCTGTTTCAGGTTGCTCAGTACCTTACCGACTTGTTTTGTTGTTGTTATATAATTTTAATCACCTTATATAATTCTGTTGCCTTGTTTTTGTTTCTACTCATCCATGATCCATGGATCAGCTTTGGTGTAGTTGGGAGATTTTTGGAGGTATTTTGTTACTTTCTTATCTACTTTTTTTTTGAAGGTAGCAAAATACAGCAGAACAAGACAGAACAAACCCATGCGACTGTAGTGCAGTAAAACTACCACAGAACCTCAGAGCAGGTCACCAGGACATGAACAATGGGCTCAATAGTACAGCCCATTTTGTTCACATTAGCTGTTCTTTCAATCAGGTAGAGGAAAATGGAAGGAAATATCAAACTGTTAAAAACAGAATATTGGATAAAGCAGTACCCTTAATCAAAACTGAGCAAAACAGTGATAAAAATATTTGCCTTCAAAGAGATGGTAGAAGGAAATCCCCCTTACTTGCCACGCTGCATACATTCATACTCCAAAAAGATACTCAGACCACCAGTACTGACTTGCTAATGGGGCGGGGGGGAATGGATCAATGTCTGATTCTTAGCCTGCGTACAGGCAGGGCCCCAGCTGCTTACCAGGGTGGCAAGTAGGCTGCCTGTTCTCCCAGCACCCAAATTTCCAACATGATGCAGAGCTCAGGAATCGCTGATAGTTCTCACCCTGGTGCACCAGTTGCTTGCCAGGCTGCCAGCTGCTCACCAGGGAGGCCAGTAGGCTGCCTCTTCTTCCAGTGTCCAAAGTTCCAACATAATGTAGAGCTCAGGAATCGCTGATAGTTCCTGCCCTGGTGCACCGGCAGCTTGCCAGGCCGCCAGCTGCTCACCAGGGCAGCCAGTAGGCTGCCTGTTCTCCCAGTGCCCAAAGTTCCAACATGAAGGATATTCTTAACCTACCCCTTCAAGCAAAGTCTTTGTCTGGCCCATGTGCTCTTACTATGTGACTTGCTTCCCAATTTGATTCTATTTAATCAGTATTACCTAAGTGACTATACTTGCTGTAGTCTTATTAGTTCACCATAGTTTTGTCCCACCTCACAGTCACTGTGTGGTTTCCTATTGGATCAATATTAACCTAAGTGGAGAGAGATCCAAGATGGCCAATTGATATGTAGCATGATAGAGAGCCTTTCTTAGAAAAACAACTCAAATGCTGGAATCTGACACCATGGAGAGGACTGGACAAAAGGAGAGGAATTCTTGAAACCCAAGAAGAAACTGAGGAAAAAGAAAAAAAAATAAAGTGAAAAAAAAGAGAAGAAGAAGCGTGGATGGAGGGCCGGAGCTGGGCACTCTCCGGTAGCTGTGCTGGGTGCTTCTTGGAGTCTGGTGACTCACAATTGAGCTGGGGTTGTGGCCCTGCAAAGGGCGGTGTGGTGGGGTGTTGCTGAGCTCCAGACCCTTGGTGGGAGGAGGCGCTGCAATGGGCAGTGGAGACAGCAAGTGGAGCTGCATGTTCTTTGGTGAGTTCTAGGAGCTGGATTCCCCAGAGCAAGATCACCAGCAGGATGACATATTGGATTTGGTCAAGTCAGGCTTGAATCAATGGCTGAGGTGACTTTAGTCAGTGGCTCCTGGCCCAAAGTGAATTGGTGGGATCCGCTTGGGCTGGGCCATGCCCCGGAACCCAATAGCCAGGGATGAGGCTGTCCAGAACCTATGACATCCACAGGGCACAGTCTACTGTGCTGAAGTCACTCACTGGTGGAGAGGGGAGGGGCCAGCCCACACTGCCACCCCTGTGTGCACCTCACAGATCAACAGCAGACAGGGGAGGGCAGCACTGCCCTAGCCAGTAAGCTGCAGAGGGACTTAAGACAGTGCATAAAGGTCCAGACACCTCCACCGTTCATCTGTCTGAGGGAAACCAGAAGTATGGCAAGACAGAGAAACAGCAAAAGGCCTTCAAACACTGACCCAGGGAAAATAAGCCCAGGAGGGGTGAGTACAGAGGAGATTGAGGGCAGTAAACATGCAATATCAGACATGGCCTCTTGGAAATAAAGAAATACTTCTGTGACCTCATCAACCAACTTAAATCTGAAATTCTAACTCAGGTGAAGCAAGATATAAGAAGATTAATAAAAGAAACACTGTGTATTCCTCAAGAACACACAAATGGAAGAATGGAGGAACCCAGAGGAAAGAGAGAAGTCTTTGATGAAGAATATAAACAAAATCAAGAATACATGAAACAGATCCAAAGAGAATATCAGGAAATTAAAAACTCCATTGAAAGATGGCAAAACTTCTTAAAAGAAACTAAAGACAGACTTTTAAAATTTGAAGATAGGTTTGCAATGTATGATCGTGAAAGGAAGGATCTCTTAAAAATAACAAGGAACCAGGAAGTAATGATACAAAGGCTAGAAGACAATAAGAAGATTTATAATTTAAGAATAAAAAATGTGAATGAAGAAGCAGGGACAAATACAAATGAAATGAAAAGGCTATTCACACAAATAATTAAGGAAAACTTCTCAAACATAGGAAATGGAAGTGATGTTCAGATATATGAGGCATATAGAACTCCAGCCAGCTACAACCAAAACAGATCTACACCTGGACATATAATAGTCAGGATCCCAGAAATCCATCACAAGAACAGAATATGAAAAGCTGTCAGAGAAAAGAAACAGATTACCTATAAAGGAAAACTCATCAAAATCACAGCAGACTTCTCAATACAAACTATCAAATCAAGAAGAGCTTGGAGTGAAATATTCCAAGCCCTGAAAGAAAATAACTCCAACCCAGATTGATGTACACTGAAAAACAGTCTCTCAAAATTGATGGAAAGACAAGATATTTCCATGACAAAGAAGAACTGGGGGAGTTCGTGACCACCAATCCAATCATGCAAAGAATACTGAAGGACATTCGAGAGAGAGAAGAAAATCACCAGGATTCCAGGAACAATGGCAGAAAGGCCTCAATGAAAGGGGCAGACAGTGGAATGAAGGACAAAAGTAAACAACAGTGACAGAAAAATAGCATAGCAGAGATGAGACAGAGAAGATTGGCTATATCGCTGTTTTGTCTTGACTGATTTTATTTGAATCTGGTATGCTTGAGAGTATCAAGTCTGAGAGTAGAAGCAACTACTCTGAAGATGACAAGATTCAATAGGATACCCATTCTGGTTTGATTATTAACTGCCTTTGAAGTCCTATAACATCTCCAATGTTCAGTTTTTATTGATAGTGCTATGTACCACTAAGTTTAATTATACTGTGCCTGACAATATAGACAATTTTATTGAAAATAACAGGAGACATCATGGTGACAACTGTAGATCACCTAGTATTGTGGTTTTATATATCCTTTTCATTTCATGTTTCTCTAGGAATTTGTATTGTTAACTTGTTTTGGTTTGTTTTTTCCTCTAATACAGAAAGGCTAGGTATGCATGTAGAGACTTATACATGTGTAGAACTTCTAAACAGTGTACAAGTATTTGTTATAGTTATTATAAATAGAGGGAAAAAAGTATTCTAAAGGATATAACTGCATGTATGTTTGAGTGTGTAGAATTGATGACCACAATACTAAGTTGTTTTTTTTTTTGATAGATGAACAGAGCTGATTGTAGTCTCACTGTTAGAATGTCTACTTTGTATGCTTTGCATTTGTAACTTGAACAACTACTTCTAGGAGAAAAATATGTAATTGCCAACTAGTGATTTTTTACTGGTTTTTGTTTTTGTTTTTATATATTTTTTGAAATTTTGTATTATTTCTACCCTCTTTCTGTTTAATTTTTTTTCCTCTAAATTAAAAAAAGAGTATTAACCTAAGCAGCTGGTCATGTAATGTTATTAATTAACTATAATTTTGTCCACCTTGAACTTGCCTTAACTTGTGGCTGTGCTACTCTTGAGAGGTGAGGTCAGTGGACAACCTCCTTTCCAGGCCCCCTTATATCTCTGATAGACAAAAACCTTTCTTCCTTTGAATAAATTCTTTCTACTCTTAACCTCCACTCTTCCTAGAATTCATTCCTCAATTTTACTTTATTTTTAATTTTTTTATTTTAAAGAGAATAAAACAAAACAGAACAAAGCAAATCATAACAGAACAATGCAAGTAACACAGCACTTCACAACAAGACAATAGGACATCAACAATGGCTACCATAATGTCTCTTGTTTTCTTTGAAATAGTTGACCATACTTTCACACACAATAATATCAATTGTAACCTAATAGTATAAAACCAATCAAAAAATGAAAGCATTTTAGGACTTCAAAACTAGATACCAGGAAATAAACAATGGCAACTATAGTATCTCATTTTCCTCAAAAAAGTTGTCCATACCATCACACATAATAAAAATCAAATAAAACACAACAGGATAGAACCAATCAGAGCAAAATAACAAAAGCAGGATAGTACTTCAAAACAAGATGATAGGAAATCAGCAGTGGCTACCATAATGTCTCATTTTTTTCAAAATAGCTGTTCATACCATCAAAATAATAAAATCAAACAGAACAAAACAATAAAACCAATTAAACAAATGAATGAAAGCATTATAAGACTTCAAAACAATATAATAGGAAACCAACCATAATTACCATAATACAACCCATTATGTTCAAAATAGCTGCCCATACCATCAGATAGAGTAAAATCTAACAAAATAAGACAGAACAAAGCCAAACCTAAAAAAATTGTGAAAACTATAAATAGTTCAGGACTAGATGATAGGAAATATACAGTAGTTACCATCTTTCCCTCCCAGTTTTTTCCTCCCCTTTGCTCTTACAATAACTATTTTGCTTTTGGACCTCATTAACTCCTTCTGTTTCTTATGCTAGGGTTAATGTGTATGAGTTCAAACTGTTTCACCCATGAATGTGATCTCCATTTGCATCCATTTACCTACAAGAACCTTGAGATTATTCTACTGTATAGCTGGGTAGATTTCCACTGCATGAAAATACCATATCTTTCTTATCCTTTCTGTGGCTGATGGGCAAGTTACTCTTTATTTCTAGTCTGTCACATGGAGCAATTGTTTTCTCTGTTTTGATTTTTAGGCTATGAATTTCCTTTCCAGTTAAATGTGTTTCTTGTATACAGTATATTGATGGATCTTGTTTCTTGATCCACTCTCCCTGTTTCTTTTTATCTACATTAATGGTTACAACCAGCATACATTGGTTTGTCTCTGCTCTGCTATCCTCCTGTTGTTGGCCCTCCACTTTTCCCCATCATTCAAGTGTCTGTCTTACTTGGTGATCCTCCTCTGCTACTATTCCTGGAACCATGGTCATTTTTATATCTACCTAGAATATTCTTTAGCACTCTTTGTAGGGTTGGTCTGTAGTCATGAATTCCTTCAGTTGTTCTTTATTGTGGAAGTATCTTATTTTTCCATCAATTTTTAAAGATAGGTTTGTGGGGCATATCAATCAGTTGGAACTTATTTTCTTTCAGGGTTTGAAACACTTCACTCCAAACTCTTCTTGACTTGATGGTTTGTGTTGATAAGTCTGCCATGATTCTGATTGGTGTTCCTTCATAGGTGATGTTTCTTTTCTGTAACAGCTTTTAAAATTCTTTTCTTATCTTCAATTGCTGGGCTCTTGATTATTATATGTCTGGGTGTAGATTTACTTTGGTTATGGCTATTTGGATGTCCATATGCCTCACTTATCTACATGCCAGATCAATTTCTCATGTTTGGGAAGTTTTCTGTTATTATTTCTGTAAATGGTCTTTTAATTTCATTTATATTGACCCTTGCTTCTTCACTGATACCTATCATTCTTAAATTATGCTTCTTTGTGTCTTCTTGCAGCCATTGAATTGTTATTTCCTGATTCTTTGTTATTTTTAAGGGATCTTTCCTTTCACAATTGCTAGATGCAATCCTATCTCCAAGATTTGAAAGTCTATCTTCAGTCTCTTTCAAGTAGTTTTGCCAGCTTTCAACTGAGTTTTTAGTTTCCTGGATTTCTACGTGAATCTGTTTCATGCATTGAATTCCTTTCTATATTCAAGGTTTCCATCATTTTCCTATGCTCCTGTTTTTTAAATCTATGTCTTCTCTACCTGCTGAACAATTCTTTCAGTATGTTTGTGATTTCTTCATTTACCTGAGACATTATTTCTGATTTGACTGTTTTTACAATCTCATGAAGTTGTTTCTTTACTTCAGTTGCTATCCTCTCAGAGATTTCAGGTGTGTAACTTCTATTTTCTTCCATGACTGTATCTCCCAGACCTGTTATGTGTGAAACTGGAGGTCTGAGATTGCCTTTTGCTGCTTCATCTTGACATTCTCCTAGGTTCCTCCCAACAAGCTGGTTATGGGGCCTTCAGCACTTTCCATAATGACTGTCCCTCCACAGTGTAGGGGAATGGTACAGGCATGTGAGTTCTTCTGATCCCATATTTACAGGGAGGTAACAGAGCATGGGGTGGGCTTCTCCAGACTTGTATATTTCTCACTGGGGCTTTCTCGATGATCAAGGGTGTGTGGAGGTGGGGCTGCTTCTCTCAGCCCATGGGTCTACACTGGTACTCCCACAATGGTGGCAGGCACACAGGAGTGTGGTTGTCTGGTTCTCCTGGTGGGTGATGGCTGCCGGAAGGAAACAAAGGCCGCCAATTTTGGCTTACAGATACACAGGGTTTACCTGGCTGTATGTCCCTGCTCCTGCTGGCGGCCTGTAGGAAGTCTTTTGATGGCAGGGCCCAACAGGCAGATCTGTCTGGCTCCCTCTGCCTGCACTGGCTGCCCACAGGAAGGCTCATTCCTCAATTTTAGAGAACAATGTCTAGTAGGTTTGGAGTTTGTTTCCCCTATATCACATGGACTGAAACTCCTAAAATGTGAGACAAAATAAACCTCTCTTCTTTTAAATTTCAGGTGTCATATATTTTATTACTGTGATGGGAAAAAGACAGTCCTTTTTGCCATTTTCCATGGGATTTCTCTCTTGTATCATGGTCCTCAGATTCACAGAGTATAGAAGGATGGAAGCTAGTGCTTCTGAGGCATGGCTGCAGGAAATCCTGGAATATTACCTTTAATAGCATCATCACCTAAGAGCATCACTACTCTGATGGAAATAGTTTGGGTTTGTGAGAACTGACTTTGGTGAAAGCTTTGAGAAGATATGCTGAAGATGCTAAAGAAATACCTCCAAATATATTTTCCTTTCCAAATATTCCTTGTCCATATGTATATTTCTGACTTTCACAGTATTTACCAGTTTATCTTCTGGCTATTGGTATTAATCAGCTAGCATGACTACTTTCAGGTGAAATAACATTTTTTTTTTCATTACTAGGGATCAAACTTCTGACCTTGTGCTTGCCAGGCAGGTGCTTATACTTCTATGCTAAGTCTCCAGCCCACCATTCATTTTTAAAGAAATTTACCATATGGTACTTAGCATTGGCCATTTGCCTCTGTAATTAGTTCTCTGAATCTTAAGGCATACTTGTTAAATTCCAGTGCCATAGATACTTGAGTTTGGATGGTCATTTATCCCCTTACCTGTTGTGTTAATTCTGCATATTTATTTCATATTGAAGATGGACTCTTGATTCTATAGCCTCTTTACTTTCTCTAATGTAATCAACGTACCTCTGGTGACTCTACTTTTGTCTATTTTCTATCTATGTTGTTTTCCATTTTAAAAGAATATTGTGTTAAGCCCAACTTAAATTTGGATGGTCTTGCACCCATTGCTCCTCACCCATTTCTGATCTCTACACAGTTACTGGAAAATTTCTCATTCCTCACTTTTTAACTTAGCAGTGGGAAAACATGACATCATTAATTTTAAAAATGATCTATTTTGCTTGTACTTTAGTAATAAATGTACAGTGTTGAGAAAAATAATGGAAAAGGTTCAAAACTTGTGGAAAACCACATTCTTCAAGAAATAATAATGCATTATGGGTGCAATAATGAAAGGAAAATTAAGGCCAAAATGTATTTTCTCTTTTGTCCAACTATTTTAATGATGAGTTAAGATAAGCTAATGTATCCTTAAGTGCTAACAGTTTGAAAAACTTTCTCCCTCCCCAAAAGGCATCAATCCTGCCTCTAGGGCACTCATGCCAAATGGAAATCATGCTGGATAATCTCATCAGTGTAACCCTCACAGGAAAGCTGGCGCTAAATAAAATGTGAAGAAAAGCATCTTGACCATTCAAAAACAGTCTAGACACAGAAGTGAGTTTAACTTTGTTATCTGTAAGGCATAGAACTGTTTTTTCTAAGTTTTTCCCTTCCACAAATAGCTATAGTTATTTAACTACTTACACAGTTACCAGAATCCCATAGAGATGTATCTGAGGTTTTGATGCTTTTTTTTTTTATAACAATCAATTTGTGATGAATGAAAGGCCTTTGAAGAGCTTTTCAGGCTGTGCCAAAAAAAAAAAAAAAGCCGCCGCCGCCGCAGCAGCAACAACAACAACAACAACCTAAAAAACTCTCAAAAAGCCAAGCAAACCAACAAACAAAACCTCAACACATACCATGTATTCATTCACCGACTGCATCCATTTAAGAAATTTGTGGCCCAAGTGAGCATGAAATGATCAGCCCACACTGTATAATCACACTGAATTTCTTAACCAGATTCACTAACTCCCTAGCTAGAGTAATAATAGAAATATTCAATTACAGGATGCTAGTTAGGAATAGGCTGCCAAAGTGCAGGTCAGAAGCTAATGGAGGGCAGGGTAGGAGGAGGTATGGTAGTTTTGCTGCTCTTCACCACACCCAGGAGAAATGTTCACTCTGCTAGTGTATCACAGGAGGAACCTACAACACTACAGCTGAGGTGGGAGAGAGAAGGTCAGAGCACAGCAGAAACACTGAAAGAAGTATTGAGAAACAGCAGTTGGTGGCCAGTTTCATGCCAGTTTCCAGGAGACTGGCTGCATATTCATCACCTGGTATCTTGACCCATGTGACAAACAGGCACATTTTGAAGCCAGGTGCCTGGGAAGAAAACACGTCAGAACAGAGTGGTGTTATTTTCAGTGGAACATGTGTTTGTCTTTTAAGTGTTAGGAGGGAAGCTGGTATCCATTTCTGGCTAGCTCTTTTCCTGGGATGAGACATGGAGCCTCAGTCTTTCATGGCCAAGTGAGATCTTTGATGTCGCCAGGGAAATTTTTGTCCAGGTCGTGTGCACAAAGCTGCACTTTCTTGATGTGTGATGTGTGTGTATCTGTTTTCAATGTCAGCTGGCTTCGAGGTGAGGACTTCATGAACTTCTTCAGGATGGAACCAGGTCATGTTAGACAAAGATCAACAGCCCAATAAATAGCATTTGTTCACCAGCATATGATTAATGCCAAGCAAGGCAAAGTCAATCTGAGTTTTATTCTGAAGGAAAAGATACATCCTTTCCTTTTTTTTTAAAGAGTAAGAACATGAGTTTGTCAATAATAAATTAAAAACTCTCCTATAAGAGTTGTCAATATGAGAAACTGCATTTCTCATGTTCAGTAATAAAGCTATCTATTATTTTGGTAAGAAATACCTAAATTGAAATTCCAAAGGGTAGTATTAACTTGAATTAAAAAGATAATGGATTTTTTAATAAGTTCTGGGTCAAGATGTATTATCAAACTATTTTCCATAGGGCACAGAATATACCATCTATCCTTTTAATAATGCGAAGTCTAGGTTTACTTCCAACAGCCAGCTGAGGCTGCTTGTCTATTATAGTCTCTCCCACTATTCCTAACAATGAACAAATAACTAGACGGCCTATAAAACATTTTAAATAGAACTACTTCCTAGAGAAACTGTTACTAGCAGAGACAGGTTCGATCCAGATCTGGAAAACTTGCTTTGGAAAAGTGCAGATCAATACTGTGGAGTAAGTAGTAGTGGTAAATATTATGTTGAATTAAGTAAATCATAAATTAAATCATCTGTGTCCTGACATGCAGCCTTATTCTACCAGATTTCTCTGATTCAGGACTATGGGAAGGATAATTCGATGCACTTTGAAATTCAAAGGACTTTCAAAATACAGTTTTAATTAAGCAGACCATATATTAATCACAAAAACACTATGTCTGCAATCCTGAAAGACTGGCAAAGAACTTGACCATATATTTGAAAAGTGGCCTACATACTTTAAGTTGCTGGAGATGAATTTTCTTCTTTCTTGATTCATGACTTGGGTGCAAAGCCAGGGTTATGTCTTTCTGCCATTCCTTCTCTTACCCCAAACTGTCTGACTCTGCTTCTCCCTTTTGTGTGCTTCCTTAGGTTACTTTCATGTATGCAACCCTCTTCCATATCTCTGCAGGGTGTCCATGGGGACATGGACATTCCTGTATGTAATCATGGAAAAAAAAAAAAACCTGGTGGCAAAAATGTAGCTGAGATCAACAGCAGTAAGTGGTTCTTATACCTTCAGTGAAAAAGTAAAGCTTTAGAGTTAAAAAGAGACAGAAAAGCTGCTTCATTGTATATTTAGATATCTTATGATCAGGGAGGAGTTGGCGTAAGAGGTTGCCTAGCTATGTTCATAGTTGCATTCATTTCAGAAGGTTTCAGATGAATACATAAATCTAAAATGTAACTTAATATTGGGAGCATTAAGCTAATTGTTACAAATTGACTTCTGTTTTCTCTATCTTCTATAAAAGAAAGATCTTGGTAAGATAAAAGAATGCCTGCATTTTTCATCACAGACACATATCGAGAGAGAGAGTGGATCTGGAAAACAAATTTATACTTTTTCTGGAAATGGGAACCATTCATAAAACAGTTAATGAGTTCAAGGTCTTCTTGCTGTCTTTTTCCCTCCAATTCATAAAGCCCACTGGCAACCCTGAGGTAGCCAGGTAGTGACATGTTATTGGATGAATCTGTTTCAGGTTTGAAGATGTCTGAACACTGAATGACAGACAAAAATACACAATTCCCTTTCAAAAAAGAGTGAGATTAATATTCAGCAGTCACAATATATAATTAAAGAGAAAAGTATAACAAACTGTTTATGCAGGCACAGAGTTGGTTTAATAGCACAGTAGACCTGAAGTCTGTGGCAAAATTTTAAAAGGCTGCTCTGGGATTTAAAGCCCTCTGAGGTGTTCTCGAAATTATAATCCTATCAACATTTTTATGCATGTCATGGAGTTGTTTACCAGCTGCGTTTATGTAAGATGCTCTGATGTCTCCTGGTATCGCTTGTCTCCCTCTGTGCATCTTTATGTTCTATATACCCTCATTAATTTTCGAGAGAATTTTAAAGAGTGCTCAAATAACATTTCCAATTAGTAGATGATGTTTTTCTTTTTCTTTCTTTTTTTCAGGCGCTGAACAACAGATCTCATTGAAATAACCCCCAGATGGTTGAATTTTCTTCTAAAAACAGTTCTGGCTAAGAAAAAGACTAACTGATGTTTAGAGGTCTCACTAAACCTTCTGATACAGTTAAAATTCCATTCCTGATCCCTTTGTATTAGCTTTAGGTCCCAGTTTCATTTTCTGTTCTTTGTCTCTAAACTTGAGACCTTGGGCAAACATACTGATTTCATTTTCTCTGAAACTTCATCCTTTTCTGTTTTATTGTCAGGAAGCCTGGCTACATTGGTATCAACGCTTTTTCCCCTGCTTGATGAAGTGGATAGCAGTTTTGTTCAGGGATGTTGGCAGCAGAGGTCATTCAGTCTGCACTCTGTCTATAACGTACTGCTGAGAAAGGAGGGCGGATAAGCATCCAGGGAGTCAAAGGGTGTGACATTTCTGGGAGGATTCCCGGAATCTAAGTGTTTGAGTGGGACAACTGGGTCTTTCTTGGTCCATATAGGGAGTGAAGGTTGACTTGGAGTGAATTACTGACAGTCTGGGTTATGCAAAGGGAGCTGAGCGTTAAGACATGACTAACTGAGGTTGGCAGAGTGAATGAGAAGCAGTGATGATGCTGTTCTTCCATCTTCCTTGTGGAGATGGGTGTTATTTTATTTTTCAATTCTTCACTGACCTCTAGGCCTCTGCCTTGGGATTAACATTCTTGAACGGTCTCCCATCTCTCCCCTGCAGGAGGCTCCTCGAAGCCCTGCCAGAATGAGGGGCCAGTGCCTGCATCCCAGTTTGGCTCTCATTGTTCTGACCCCCTAGACCTGAAGCTGCCCATTAACATGCTCTGTCTCCTCGTCAACTGCAGTGACAGCTTCCCTGCTATTTATGTAGCAAGACCTTTGCTTTCATTCAAACAGATCATTTGCTATGGGAAAAAATAATCCAAGTCACCACCAAAATTTGAGGAAGCACAAAGGAATTTTTCTACTTTAGGCAAAGATTATTTTAATAGAAGCCTCTGTTTAACAATATCATTGACTTATTCTCATGCTTCTTAAGTTCTTCATCATTCTCATTACCATCCTCCATTTTTTTTTATCATCTTTGGTTCTTTGTTATTATTTTAAATAATTTGGTGTTTACCTCAATTTTAGCAAAGTAGAAAACTGTGTTACTATTGTCAGTGCATTTTCTGTTGCTATAATGCAATACCTGAGACAGAGTAATTTCTTAAAAACAGAGACTTACAGTTAGGTAGGCTCACAGTTTGGTAGGTTGGAAAGTTCATGAGTATGGCTTGGGTGGTTTCGGGTGATGTGAGAAAGTAGATGAGCAAATGAGTGTGTGGGGAGGGAGAAATAACACAAGGTGTAGTCTCCCTTTATGTCAACAGACTCCTGAGGTAATCAATCCAGTTGTGAAAGAACAATAACTCATTCACATTAGAAAGGTGTTAGAAGTGGCTGGGGCCCCGCAAGCTGCGGCCATCCCAAGGTGAGAACCATCAGTGTATTCTGACATCTGTGTCATGTTGGAACTTAGGGCGCTCAGAAACCAAGCAGCCAGCTCACCGCCTTGGTAAGTGGCTGTGGCCTGGCAAGCCGCAGCCGCCCCAGGGCGAGAACCATCAGTGTCTCCTGAGAGCCATGCCATATTGGAACATAGGGCACTGGGAAACAAAGCAACCAGCTTGTTGCCCTGCTAAGTGGCTGTGAGCCTACCGGCACACAGGCCGAGATTCAAAAATCCATCCTCCCTTCTCTCCCCACACCCCCCCGTTAGCAAGTGAGAGCCAGAGATCTGAGCATCTCTTGGGAGGTTGACCATATGCAATATAGCAAATAAGGGGGATTTCTTTCTACCATCTTTTTGAAGGCAAATATTTTTATCACTGTTTTGCTTTGTTCTGATTAATGATATTGTTCTATTAAATATTCTGTTTTGATAAGTTCTTTAATGTTCTGTATTTCCTTTGATTCTGATATACCCGATTGAAAGAACAACTATTGTGAAGAAAATGAGATACACTATTGTACCTATTACTGTTATCCCGGTAACCTGCTGTGAAGTTCTGTACTAGTTTCACTACACTGTCTCATTTGGCTTTGTTCCATCTTGTTCTGTGGTATTTTACTATTTTAAAAATAAAAAAATTAAAAAAAGAAAGGTGTTAATTTCTTCAAGAGGCCTCTGCCCCCCTCCCCCAACCCAAACCTTTCCCATTCACTCCCACTTCCCAACACAACCACATTGCAGAGAAGTCCCTCACATAAATTCTGGGGGACATTCAAACCATAACAACTATTATAAATGAGAAATCAAAATAATTTTCCTTAAATAGAAGACAATATTACCAGTCAATAAACAGAGCTATATCATTGAATTCTATCTGGTTAGCTATAAACTACTGAAGGCTTAGAGTCTGAGAATCTATTCTTTATTTAAAAGTGCTATTAGTAAGAGTTAGAAACAACTTAAATCATAGTAGCAGCAAACCGTGAATTGCCCTTCTTGGTACAACATTTAATGCTGTGCTTATCCTTTGTACCAATAACCACATTCTGACCCAGCCCCTATACAGGACTCTAATGATAGGAATATCAAGTAAGAAATGAAAGAAGAAAATATCTTTACTGTCCTGATGAAGAAGGACTTTACTTCTGTATGACAAGCCCAATCTCAACTGGAAAGCAGGTTGAAAGAGAAGGCTTTTCTATTTTTTTCTTCTCTTCCTGAACAGTTTGGATGGTTCTGTGGAGAAGGCTGGCAATGAAATAGTGTAGCAAATGCAGGATCCCACTTAATGCAGGATATGTGGTGCGCACATATTAAACACGGCAGCTTTCATACAACACTATGAAAGCTACTCCATGTGACATCCTTCATGCTGATTTGTGAGTTATTCAGGAAAAACCATTTTTGTTTCACCAAATTCCATAAAAATCAGCTGATTAACACACAGCTTATGTTCTAGAAGGAAGTTTGTAAGAATGTAAAATGCTGGAATAACCAGAAATCCCACATTTTAGAAGCCTGGACATTTGATTCATTCTTGTTAAACCTTGGATATCAGTAAATAAGATCCTGGCTGATAGAAAGGGTAACCTTATAGATTTAAGAGCTTTTTACTATGAAGATCTGCAGGGTTTCCAAACAATATTTTTAAGAAACCAAGAATTCCTTCAGTTTTTTGACTCTAGATAAAGTCAATGGAGGCAATTCATGGTCTAGTATTCACTCCATAAATGTTATATTTAAAATAAATTTATTTATGTTGTGGGTGAGTGTACGAATAATATAATCTAGGAATTCTGAATTTATGAATGAACAGGCACTGTTGAACTCCTTATGGCAGCAGGCACCATAGGCTATTCAAAGATATTTTCTTTGGATTTACATTTCATGTATTAACATTGTGCCTCCAATACTAAGTGCTGCATCAGGCCTTAAAAGGCAACAGAGCAGTGAATAGCAGTCCTGAGACAGAATGGAAAAAGCAGACAAACAGTAACCTTCCCAGTAAATCACAGATCCCACAGATAGAAGCTGACTATTGAGATTTTACATTAGGAAAAGAAACGTAGAAAGATAAAAAAGACAACAGCAGTAAGAAACTTGCTGTAATTCTGTGAATCAGAAATGTGAATGACAATAAAACCTGGCAGAATATAAGAATGATCCAATTTTGTGAAGCAGAAATATGTTTGCTAAACAATTATGGAAAAAAATGAGAATGAGGGTTGTTATGCTTAATGATAAGAAAGGAGACACAACCAATCTAAGCTGAAAAAGATTTTAAGGTCAAAACAGTAGAATTTCAGAAGTACAATGAGCACACAGATGCCCGAGGAGGTCAGAGAGAAAACGAGGACATGCACAGTACATATTTTTCTTCCATTTTTATATTAGAATTTCTACCTCATCAACATTTTATGAGATTTTCAGATATAAAGATTGGTGTGGATTTCTTGAGGAAGAAGAAGAAGAAGAAGAAGAAGAAGAAGAAGAAGAAGAAGAAGAAGAAGAAGAAGAAGAAGAAGAAGAAGAAAAAGAAGAAGAAGAAGAAGAATTAGGAATAGGTAATTGGGCCTTAGAAGGTATTATGAAATTGAGCCTCTAAGTAAGTCTTCCTTGGTAGCTGTTGGAGACTCAGACCCCATATGACAAGGTGATAAGATGAGCTTTAGACTGTTGCATGCAGTTGGTGGCCTCTGATTCATTTTCTTTCATGGATTGAGCTGGCTTTCTCTGTCCTTGTCATTACAATGATAACCTAAAGAGTTTTGATTCAGAAGTGGACAGATATAAAGGAGTTATTTCTGGCTAACGTAGTGAAGATTGTATTGTTTGTGTGTTTCAGAAGTATAAGTGAATTAGCAAAACCTTTCATTTTGCCTCTTTTTGAATAGCCAGATATATGGGAAACTGTGCCGGGCACTTGGGTCGCAACGATGAAAATGAATCATACCAAGACTTGGTTTCTGCTCTCAGAAGCTTGTAACTTTGAGTGTGAAGGGTTAAGAGGCAGAAGAAACTGGAGTATTTCATCTGGTGGTATTACGTGTCTGTGTGTGTAAGAGGGGTATATTTTATATAAAGTCAAGAAAAACCCAATGATATGAGCCCAAAAAGGCTCAACAAAGAACAAGAATACCGTGGCAGGTGCTTTCCAAGCAGGGATTAGCCAGGGCATGATCTGGAGGCAGAACTGTGCTTGGGCATCTGTTGAACACCAACTGTGAGCGAAAGAAGTTAGAGAGGCCACAGGGGGCCAGTCCCAGACCACCCTTAGGACCGGTAAGAGCTCCAGGCTTTACAGTAGGAGAGGTGGGAGACACAGAAAGGAGCCATTTGTGAACAATCAAGAGGATAATCAGGGAGGCAGGGAGCTCAGTTGGGAAAATACTGTTTAAGTCTTTGAATGAGAGAAGATAGTTGCTCAGTTGAGGCTGGTAGCAATGGAAGGAAGAAGCTGTCTCTGATTTTTTTTTTCAAAAGATATCCTGACATGTCACATACAGAGATGAGAGGCCTGGTTTCATCTTAGACCATTAGAAGTTCAGAGTTGTAACTGAACAAGCAAAGAGAATTGCAAGAGGAGCAGTCTTGGAGGTGGTGGTGGATTTCTGAGCAGGGCATATGTTTGAGGTGTCCACTAGACGTGTCATTGGGAACATCAAGGAGGCAGTTGAATGTGAGAACTGAGTTCAGAGGATAGGGTGAGGCTGGAGATAAATATGTGAGAATCGAGACCATACTGGTGCTTTAAAAGCATGACATTAGACGAGATAACATTGGAATAAATATAGATAGAAAAACCAAATGTGGTGTATTTCTCAAACTTTTGGATATAAATATTGTTGAGGCTCTGGAGATGGAATTGGGTGTTTAGGTGTCTAAATTCCTGCTAATTTTTTTTCTCTCACTCTATGAAGATGTATAATGTGAACTATGTATCTCAACATTGCATTTAAAGCTTTCCATAATTTGACCTATAGCTACTCTCTTCCCAGTTTTATTTCCTCCAAACAGCAAAAGCACGCTTTTGGGCCTTTGAGTATATTTTGCTCATTATGACTTCTTTGTGGAAAGGTCAGTCCCAATCCCAGTCAACACACATGCCCGTGAAAACACACATGCACACATTCCTTCCGGGTAATTCCTGCTAATTTTTATGACCCTGACCAAGTGTAGCATTCTCCAGAAATCCTTTCCAGCATCTTGTCCTCAGATGGGTTAATTCCATCTTCTATGCTCTACTGTCCTTTATCATACTGATTTATTATTATTGTCTTTTACTATCTACCCCATCCTTGGTATAGAGAATACCCAACATATTTATGAAAGTGAGCCAGAATACTGACAGAGAAGTGAAGACTGAAATGAGCCCTTCATTCCTCAATGGAATGTTAGCAAAACAAACTCCATTTCATCCAGAAGTGGCTGTGCTGCACTCTTCGGTGTCGTCTGCGGTGGACACCACCCCAACCTGCTCTCCACAGAGTGAAATCACAGGTCCTTAATGATCACTCATGGGAGACAGACAAAACAAATTGGAAAGTAAGTCTTTGGAAGGAGGAAGAAAAAGAAGAAAAGAAGAAGCAAGAAACGTCATTTTGAGAAAAGCTAAGAATATTCCTTACTACAATCTATCTCTCATTTGACTAATGAAAATCAGGTTCTCGCTAATGAAAGTGACAGTCTCCACTGGAGGCTTAAAAATAACTTGCATTTTTAAAACTCTTAAAGTTAAGGAAATAATTAACTGTATTTAAACACAAGATTTTTAAAGTTAGTGAACTTTAAAATAAAAAAGTAATTTTATGACTTTAAATTATTTTAAAATAATTATTTATTTTTAAATTATAACTGTGATTAGTATTTTCCCTTAAAATTATAAATTCCTTAAAAGCAGGAACTCCGTGATGTAGGTCCTCAACTAATGTGTGTTACATTTAAATTTGAGAATGTGATTGCATGATTTCAGCACATTCTTGGCTTCTTGTTTGGAACATATGTAACAGGCTATAATAATATGCTCTAATAATAGTATAGCCATGATTGATTAGCACTTATGTGCAGTACTTGCCTTATCTCATTTTATCCTCCTTATATCCTTTGGGAAAAGTTTCTTTTCAATTGAAAAAAAATTACAGAAGTCATGAGAATTTAAGCAATTTGCTCAGACCCAGAAATCATTTCATCTTGAAAACAAAACAAAACAAAACAAACCTAAGCTTTTTACAATTATGCCTGACATATTTAAGCAAATTTGGGAAAAAAATACTTGTACATTAATCCTATACATTTTTTAAGAAGACCATTAATTAGGAAAACCTAAGTATGTAAGTGGATTTGAAAATCTCTATTAAAATGTTACTCAGTTGTTTCCTTATTAGGCAGAAACGACACATTGGAGTTATATATTAAATTTACAATGATCACAAAGCAGCTGTTCTGAGTAAAGAAAAATATCCAGATAGTTTACTGAATAGTAGGATTTCATTCCTATTTAAGCCAACAACTAGAAGTGCTAAAACACATACGTATGAAATAAAATATATAAATATGTAAGTTTGGTGACAGACTTCATCTTTGAGAACTATAAATTAATGAAAAATTAAATCTGAGTATAGTATTCTCTTCTGCCCAATCAGCTTTATCATTTCCTCTCTTCATCTAGGATATAAATCGAATGCTTCTATCGTGATGAACTCTAAAATTAAAGTTGAGAATCATGTGTTTTCCACACAAGTTGGTAGTTTTGGGATGGATTCTTTTCCATCCCGGTCCACCTACAGAACAGTCTCTATAATAATACACAGATGACTCACTCCCACTGCTCAGGGCCAGAGCTCTGTCCTCCATCCTTGTGTTGGCTGTTTCACTGCTCACTAACCATCTCTATGTGAGGGCATCTCAATTATCTACAAAATGCTTCTATGATTGCTTGTGTCAGTTAATTTTAATTATCAAGTTGACTGGGTTAAGAAACTCTTGGAGAGGTGACGATATCATGGTGAGTGCTACACTCATCAGTGGATTCATGCACTGTGTTGGTTAGCTGTGTCCTTAAGAGGTGGGCTGGGAGGCGTGACTTTGAGGGTTTGACTGGGATTGGTGTGCTGCCTCACTCGCTTCTCAGCCACATGAAGTGAGCAACTTTGCTCTAGGATGCCCTTCTGCCATGGTGCTTCTGCCTCGAAGTAGGCATACCATGGACTGAAAGATTTTAACATGTGAGCTAAAATAAATTTTTTCTCTATTAAATTGTGGGCGTTTTAAGTTTGTACCAGCAATGAGAAACCTGACCCGAATGTCCCCCACAGGAGAATGAATGACTCTGTATCTGGTGCTTTCTTCTTACCAAGCTTCTACACTCCTGTCTTTGATTGTTTATTTCAGTTCTGTAAATACTGAGTGCCCAGACCACTTGCTTTACTTATGGCAGCTTAAAAATAATAGCTAATGTTCCTAGTATTATTTGCTGAACTCAGGTAAATATGGTAGGTATCTAAGCTGATGTTTTAGAAGCTACTAACTAGATAAAACCTATCTGCTAATCCTGCAAACAGGAATTTTTATATTTATTTTCATAAACATTGTGGTTCTGATACACTTGTAAATAAATTTCTGAATATTTCTTTTATTAGCAAACAAAACATAATTTCCTTTTTCTTTTTGGCACAAAGAGTCACTCACCCTTTCAGTATCTGTGTGAAAAAAGTTCCTACTTGGTGACAGTCTAAGAGTTCAGTCCACGATCTTAATCAGTGAATCAAATTATCCCCCAAAGCTTGATGCCACTCTCTTCTGTGAGTTCAGGGAAGAGATGCACAGTAACTACCTATGACAAGTATGCAATTTTAATTATATACTTAATTTTTAATATTATGTTTGTTAATTAGTAACCAAAGAGTGGTGGCTGAATCATACAGCTAGAGCTTGTATAGGTGCAAAACTTAGACTGTAATAAACTTTATAATTTCTTCTGCAGTTTGAGATTTATGAGCCCTACAAGATACTTAAAAGTTCCCCTCAGAGCAAATTACAGTTACTAAGTAGTTAGAATTTTAATATATGATATATTTCCTCTTTATAAATGGAGATGTTATCTAAAAGAATTTTGACTGTGGGAGGCTAATAGGATTGGGGCCTTTTTGGAATTTTGTTTTTCCGTGCACTATAAACATTTTAAAATTATGCCTTACAAGAGAAAAATAAGCATCAATCAGTAAATTGCTTTGGTCTTCATATCCAGAGAACAATCTTGGTTCTGTCCTGCAAAGTTCTGAGTTCATTTTATTTATTTGTCTAAATGTTTCTAGATGATAGAGTTGGTAACTCCTCTGTCTCTATTATTTCCTGTTTCCTATGTTATGGAGTCTCTATATCATCCTGTAAAGTCAGGTAGAAGGGAAAAAGGAAGCACTGTTAAATTGATTTTAAAAAGCAATAGAAAAGAACTCTCTTATTTTATATCTTTTTTAGAGAAGCCAGCTATTAAACTTCAAATTTATAACTTTTTGCAGCATTTTGGTAATTATGCTCTTAGAATATATGATGTGTTTTTATTTTCATAATTAACAGGAAGTGCATGTTATACATTAAATGTGACACAAGAGATATGAATTATGCAGTCAACTCGGTGTGTGCTGATGAACACAAAGCCCAAGGCACGTTCAGTCAAGTTTCTATGAAGATCTATAATGAGTTTCAAGTACAACATTTCCTGATGGAGGATAAGAAAACATCCATCAATGCAAATTTTTGCACATTTTTCAACCTTTATGAATACTTTACAACTTCAAAAAAGGATAAGTTTCCAAAGTGCAACTTGAGGAAAGTCTATTAGTAATTTTCTATTAGGCAGTTTAGTTTCAAAGAATTTTCATAGACATGTTTCTATATACACATACATATATTTAAACTAATTATAGAGTGTGATAGATGAGTGTAATGCAGTTTGATATTTTACAACTTCATAAATATCACAGTTAATATTTACACTTATAATGTTAATTTTTTTGTTAGAAAATAAACAAGTCGTACCATAGACCAGGGACTCAGCAAATATTTGTACATCTTTTACAGACAAAAATAAGACTTCATATATGGACAACATGAATTTGCTTATATTTATCTTATTCTTTTAGAAGAGTTGAAATTATGATGAATATCTAAATTTAGACTTTGAATTTTAATTTTCTATTAGGTAAGCACATAAACATATGCAGGGTGATTGGAAGATATGCTGACTGTTTAAATGAAACAATTGTATTACAATGAAAGACACATTGTCAAGAATGTTAGGATAAGTATATGCAAATTGAAGGTAAATATTTTGAGAAGAATTGATGGCAACGTGTCTGTTGTGTAATTTTGTTTTGTATTTCAAACTTCCCTGCATGTGTGTGTGTGTGTGTGCGTGTGTGTGTATATATATATATATATATATATATATATATATATATATATATAACTACGTTGACTAATGAGGAATGAAAGAAAATGGTTAGGAAGTAAAATTGTGTTGAATATTGCATAAATATTCTAGCACTCTAAAGCCCTTAGAGATACTTTATAGAATAACATACAGTTATTATATGAAAAAGTTCAATAAGGCAATAGCTTCCTAATTGGTTCCCTTAACACATCTATCCTTCACAGTCCATTTTTACTGTAAAGTTATCATCCTGAAATGCTTGCATGTCTTCCCTGCTCAGAGTCCTCTGCGGGTGCCCTGGTGCCCAGAGGAGGAAGGCTGTCTCCCCCTTCACACACCTTCACCCCTGCAGAAACAGAGAATGGAGAATGGTGGGGCGATGAAGCCAGAGCTGCAGAGGACCATGGGTACTATCTAGGCAGTGCTCTACCCTTGAGGAGAGTCCCCCTTTTTTATACCCAGGAAGATGTGCAGCTGCACTGGCCACTTGTTGTATCTTCATGTTTTCATTTTGCCCATTCTCTATTCTCCAGCAGAGATATTACAAAGAAATAGCAGTCAAGTATTCTCACAATGTGACACAAAATGTAAAGGAAAAATACATTTGCTCATTCCCTTGCTATTACTTAAACATTTATAATAGCAATTTACAAAAGCATCATCAATTCCATAAGTTCACAGAGGAAAGATACCTTGCTGCAAGGGAGGTCAGAGGCCCCCTTGACCTGCTGAGCATCTCAGGCCCTTATCTCTAGCTCCTTGAGCCGAGTTTGGCACATCAATGCTCAATATATGCTTGTTAGCAAAAGGAATTCAAATGATTGATAGATGGTAGTAAGTTGAAGGAAGCAGATTTATTTAATTGATACTATGTATACACACATTTGTTTTGAATAGTATTTTTTTCCTTTTTAACCAATTTGTGAGGAATTATATATTTGACTTACAATAAAAACAGAATGTAGATCTTTAAGAATACACATTTACTTGTAACAGTTAAAAATGATTAAGGGCCCAAATGTCTGTTTGGTTTATTAACTTTTCCCTTTTAAGTCTTCAAACCACCCTTGCGGTTGGTATTATGACCCTCATCTTGGACACTAATGGATGAAATAGCACCCAGGAAACACACAGATATTCCATGTGGTGGAGTGGGATTCGAGCCCATGTTTATCTGATTCAAAGGAAAAGTTCTTCCTACCATGCCACAGCCTATTTACATAGACGAAAGCTTTACAATTTTTTTCTCTTAAGCTCAGAAAGTCATTGATCTGAGTCTTCCAACCAAGACTGCATTTTTCTCAGTTCCTTGAAATTGAACATTAGGGACCAGTATTTGTGCTGTTATGAAGTGGGTAAAAATAAGATAAGATAATTTCTTAAGTAATGGGAGCTAATTCTCTGAAGATCTATATGATTTCCACTGCAAATTCAAAAACTGGAATGATATTCTTAATACTGTAAAGTATCTTAAAATTCTGGCAACAGGAAGAAATACTATGAAAATGTATTTGACATTAAATGATATATATAGAGAGACACTAGTAGGAATCAATTTCCCATGTAACTGTCATTGTTTATGCAAGGAATATCATTTCACAAAGTATTAAACCAAAACTATGGCAGAGCATAAAAGAACTCACACATCAAGCACTTAGCGGAAAGTTATTTTATGCTAACAAGCTGAAGAGCTTGTCAACATCTCCTGGGTGAAGTGTGCCTCCCCTTTGATCATTCAGGAAGGTTTCCAACACTGTAGGTGGTCCTAATTAACAGGGAACTGTGATCTTCCTTTACTACTAGATTTCACAAGTCAGGCAATAGACCACATTCTGTTAATGCTTACTAATATTGTGCTATTCAAATCCCAATGTCTCCCCAGATACACAACTGATTATAAATGTGTGTCCTGTTTTAATAGTGTCTTTCAAGACAAAGTTTGATGCTTCTTATCTGAATATCCTCAGGGTTCCTGTAGTCAATTATATTTTCTCATCATGGACAAAGAGTGCTCCTTATACATGGTACTCCTTATCTGAACAATCCACATCTGAATTCTACCAGTGATGGAATTTACATGACCTGTGGGGGGTTGGGAGCAGTATATGTGAACATGTGAATGTGTTTGTGTGTATAAGTGTGTGTGTATGTGTGTGTGTGTGTATGTGTGTGTGTGAGTAGATAGTAGGATTTTATCTGCATATGTAAATCTCTTTCAATTGTCATACCAACCCCATAAGATAAAGTTTCATTTTAGAGACTAAGAGACCAAAACTCCTTCTGTGGAAATATAGCAAATTGAATATATGCACCTAATTTAATTTCTTTTGAAATTTCAGTGAAAATACAGTAAAAGGACTTAACATACATATATTATGTGTATATTACTACCAAGATAGAGAGAATGGAGTTGATATAAGCTGTGAAAGCTAGAAAGCAGATAGCTGAGTGAAAACAGTCTTAACCGACCCAGGAAAGCCAGGCTGTACTCAAATCATGGAGTGGTCAGGCCCAACCAGAGGTAGGATCCTCAGTCTGAGAAATTACCAACATTAGGCAGGTCTAGAAATGAAAGTAAAACAATACTGAAACCTAAGTAAGACTCTGGCACACTGCTGTAATGGTTGATACATAGTGTCAACTTGAGAAGTTTAGAAGTTTAACTAAGTGACTCAGCAGGGAGCCAGGGTCTTTACTTTGTATATATCCTGAGCCTGTGCAAGAGGAGGGTGAAGAGATGGTGCCATTGCCCCCTGGGAAGGGGAGTGGTAGACTACATACATTATAAGGAAGGAAAAGAGGTTTGCTTTCTCCTCCTTTGATCTTGCTGCTTTTGCTATCTTCTGTCACTTTGCAGTGTTGTCCCTGTGCCATGCCACCCTGCCTTGGAGCCAGCTGATTACAACTGATTACCTTCTCAAACTGTGAGCTATATGAACTTTTCCTTTCTTAATTTTGGGTGTTGGGTACTTTGTTTCAGCAATGAGAAAAAAGTAACCAAGACAGACTTTGGTACCAGGAGTGAGGTCATTGCTGTAACTATACCTGATCATGTGGTTCAAGAGCATTGGGGAATGATTTGTGGGAAGAGGTTGGAAAGGTTTGGAGATGCCACCTGTAAAAGCAGCACTGGAACACTTGTGTACACTATTGTGTATGGGAGATTCTAGTCAGAGCTCAGAAGACAAGAAGGCTGATGGAAATCCTGCTGGAAAAGACCAGGCTTGGGAGGTTTCTTCTGGGAAGAAGGACTGCATTGGTTGTTGGAGTCCAGATGATGTGTGATATGGCTTGACAGAAAGTTTGTCTGCATTTTTCTTATGTTCAGAGACTTTGCCTGAGATTGAATTTAAGGATGGTGGACTAATTAACCTGGCAGAAGAAATTTCAAGAAAGTCAAATGTTGAGGTGATGGCATGGATATTGTTGGGGGATTTTGGCCAGATTTATGTTGCAAATCAAGAGCAAACAGCCCAGCAGAAGGGTTTAAAACATTATGAATTTGGCCAGAAAGGGAGCTCCAGTATAGCTGTGGACTACAAAGGTAGAGCTGAGGAGGTCTCCATTGCTGAGAAGGAACATTAGAATAGATAAAATGATCTGAAGAAATCACAAAAAAGCAGCAAGTCTCCACCCTTTGTACCCTCAAAACTGCAAAAGGGAAAGACTTTGCTTTGAGGAGAAAGCCACAGAGTACCATGTTCCAGAATGGCAGTGGCTGTACCAGGTTTCAGAATGGTAGCAGCATAGAAAATTTGTTCCTCCGAACTGGATTCAGAGTGCCCAGAGATCCAGACACTCAACCCCTATGACCAACAGTCAGGCTGACTACTGGCTCCAGATGGCAGCAGACCTTGGTATCATCCATGTGGTGCTGGTTTTAGGTGCATGCAGAATGCAAGAGTTAGAAAGGCTTCCATCTTGATTCACAAGGTCTAGGAGGCCAGGTAGTATGCCCCTGAGAGAGCAGTTTGTGAAGCTGTGAGTACAAAGCTGAAGGTGCAGTGGCGATGCCAGAAGTTTGGAAAAGCCAGGAATGTGGATCATCTAAGGAAAGCTTCAAGGAGTGAGTGAAGTAGACCTTAGAGAGAAGCTATAGGAACTGTAACTACTAGAAGTGCCATAAGGATGGAGTAATTGAAGCCCTTTGAGCTCACAATTTGCTACAGATTGCTTCAGATGCTGGACATGGAACTCCAGGACTTAAATGTTTGCACTGCTGGATTTTGGACTTGCTTTGGTCCCAATCTTTCATATTACCCTGTTTATTAACTTTTGGAATGAAAATGTTTATCTTGTGCCATTGAATGTTGGAAGTGTTTAACTTTGTTTTCATTTGTATAGGGTCTTGTAGCTAAGAGTTTGTCTTATGTCTTGGAGGAGACTTGGGACTTGGACTTTTCAGCAATGTTGAAACTGTTAGGACTGTGGTAACTCTTAGAGATGGAGTAAATACCTTTTGCATAAAGGATTGTGCATGAGTCTTTTGGGGCAAGGGACAAAATATTATGGTTCTAATGTAGTACAATATTGAGACACAATTCTGGTTCTTAAGAATTGTTAATTGTGTTATAATATTCAAGTTGTAAAATGATGAGAGTAAGCATGTGTTTGTATCCGGAGACCTATTTAAACAAATATGTCTGGTTGCCAAGGTGACAAGGAGAGGATTGCAATGGTTGATACGTTGTGTCAATTTAAGAAGTTTTGAAGTTGAAGCAACTCAGTAGGTAGATGGTCCTCAATTTGTAAACATCCTGAGCCTATGCAAGAGGAGGGCATGAGGATGGTGTAGTGCTGCACTGCCTGGGGTGGGGGAGTGGTAGTCTGCCTGCAGTATAAGGGAGGAAAAGAGGCTTGCTTTCCCCACTTTTGTTCTTGCTGCTTTTTCTGTCTTCTGCCATCTTGAACTATTGCCCAGATGCCATGCCAACCTGTCTTGGAACCTCTTGATCACAGACTGAAATTTCTGCAAACTGTGAGCCTCATAAACCTTTCCTTTCTTAATTTTGGGTGTTGGGTACTTTGTCTCAGCAATGAAGGAAAAGTAACCAAGACAATTGCTTAGAAGATGGACTTTCTAATGCCCCTTTTCACTCTGTTGCTTGCTGTTTGTCCATTTTTAACTTCCTCAAATGCTTTGGGTTTATCCTGTGGTGAGTTATCACTTCTCATCACAGACCAAGTATACCTGACCTCTGGAATGAACTCCAGGTGTGAATAATCCCCATCCCAATCCTGCCTTTGATGGAATTTACATGTTCTTCCTGGAGGAAGCAAGGAGGGTTCTGAACCACAGGTGAGACAGGTGGTGTGGGCATAGAAAGGTCCCAGGCACAGTGGAGAAAGTGGATATCCCACCATCACCTAAGGTCCAGCAAATCCCTGTGTTCAGGATGCTGCACCCTTTAGGTTTCCTTGGGTGGCTTGGGATCCAGAACATTTGGCAGCTCAGGTGTTCCTCCCAGAGAAGAGGTTGGCAGAGTCTTGTTGGGGATCCAGGGGAGATCAAGAGAAGACCTAAATATGTCAGGGAATGAATGCAAGATGGACAAGCAAATCATGCAGGGTAAAGCTCACAGATGACAAGGGGTCTTTCATGAACACCACACACCTGTTACCTACAGTTTTAAAAGTCTGATTTTATTGTAAAAGTTAATATACATAACAGTGCAGTGTGTAAAACGCACAAACAGCTGAGATAGGCTGATAAGATAAGCACTACCTAAAACAATTCGAGAACTCTAAAGCTTCCTCTTTGTCATTTGCTCCCCATCTCCAACTTTCTTGACACTTTATTTGCTTTTCTCTACCAAATAAATAAGTATACTTAAGCACTAAGTTTTAGTGTTACCTATTTTTAAACTTCATACAAATGGAATCATGGCATGTACCTTGTGTTTCTATAAATGGACTCACAGAGTACTTTATTCTTGGGTTAATTGTGTGATTTATGCATATTGGTAATAACTGAATATTGATCACTGCTGCTGTGTAGTATTCCAGTGTCTGAATATATAACACAGTTTACTTATTCTTCATACTGTTGATAGATGCTGGGCTTTTTTTTTTAACGTGGAATATTGTGAGTAATATCCCTATGGTACTCACAGATAATCTGCTTCTGCCAATGGACAGATATTTCTTTAGGACAGTATTGGAAAACTTTTTTAAAATGAAGCGTTCAATAGTAAATATTTTAGGCTTTGCAGCTCATCTTGTCTTTGTGCAATTTCCCAAACATGTGAGGAAATATTCACAGATGATTCTTAAGAGAATGTGCATGGCTATCTTTCAATAAAACTTTATTTGTAACAACAGGCTGTGGGCTGCATATGGCTACAGGCCTTGGATGACACTTATTTGGAGTACATAATGAGTCATAAGGTAAATACATCTTCAACTTTCATAAAACCAAACTGATGGAAGCACTTGTACCAATTTATATTTCACAAAAATTATAAAAATGATCATTAGTTGACATCTTCTACTTAACTCTGGTGTTGTCAGTTATTTTCATTTAAGTCAGTCTGGTGAGCTTATATTGACAACTTATTGTGATTTTAAATCCTGATCCCTTGGTCTGTTAGGGAATTTTTATGTCAATTGACCTATTTAATTTTTTCTTTTGAGACGTACCAGGCCTGGGATGTTTTTTTAAATTTTTATTTAAAGAGAAAAAAAAAAGCATGTAAAGGGTAGAGATAATACAGAATTTCAGAAAAAAGATAAACAATAAGAAATCACTAGTTCATAAATTACATATTGTCCTCTTAGAAATAGTTGTTCAAGTTACAAAATTAAAGCATACAAAGTAGATGGTCAAACAGTGAGCATGTAAGCAACTACACATACATGAGTCTCTATATGTATTTCTATTCTTTCTGTATTAGAGGGAAAAACAAAACTTAGTAAGACAAAACAAAACAAATTTCTATAAAAACATGAAACAAAAAAGTCATATAAAACCACAGTACAAGGTGATCTACAATGATTGCTGTGTTGTTTCTTATTATCTTCAATAGAATTGTCTATATCATCAGGCATAAATGAATATAGCAGTACATAACAATATTAGTAAAAATAAAACATTGTAGACAGTATAAAACTTCAAAGGCAGGTAATAATCAAACCAGAGTGGATATTCTAGTGAATCTTGTCATCTTAAGTGCAGTTGCCTATACTCTTAGACTTGATACTATCAATCATAACAGCTTTGAATAAAATCTATCATACAAAACAGTGATCCAACAAACCAGATTTGATTACAATCAGTCATGGTAAAACAGTGTAGGTTTTACAGAGCTTTAGATTGACTTAATAGGAAATTAAGGATGATTACAGTACTATATCCTGTTATTTTTGGGATTACTGTCTGTGCCCTCAAATCTAGTACAGGTAGAATGACTGGAACAGAATATAATACATCTAAGCAGAGTAGTGTGAGTAATGTGGGTTTTAAATCCTGGTGCACTATTAACAATATAGTGTATCAAGGCCATCTATATTAGAGATTCTAGTTATCCTTCTCTGCCTCATTTCTGCTATGCTGTTTTTCTGCCTTTGTCTAGTTTTCTCCATTCTACTGCCTGCCCCATTCATTGAGGCCTTTTTGCCACTTTTCCTAAAATCCTGGTATTTTTTTTTTCTCTCTCTAGAATATCCTTCATTATTCTCTGTAGAGTTGGATTGGTGGTCACAAACTCCCCCAGTTCCTCTTTGTCATGGAAGCATCTTGTTTCTCCATTAATTTCTAGTGACAGTTTTTCAGGGTACATCAATCTGGGCTGGAGGTTATTTTGTTTCAGGGCTTGGAAGACTTTGCTCCAAGCTCTTCTTGATCTGATGGTCTGTGTCGAGAAGTCAGCCATGATCCTGATGGGCTTACCTTTATAGTTAATCTGTTTCTTTTCTCTGATGGCTTTTAATATGCTGTTTTTATATTGAATTTATGGTATCTTGATTATTATATGTCTGGGTGTAGATCTGTTTTGGTTGTAGGTGGCTGGAGTTCTGTATGCCTCATATATTTGCATGTCATTTTCTTTTCCCATGCTTGGGAAGTTTTCCTTAATTATTTCTGTGAATAACCTTTGTAATTTGCCTGTATGTATTCCTGCTTCTTTGTTCACATTTCTTATTTTTAAATTGTAGATTCTCTTGTCATCTTCTAGTCTTTGTATTGTTACTGCCTGTTTCCTTGTTATTTTTAAGAGATCTTTCATGATCACACATTGCAAATTTGTCTTCAGGTTTTGATAGTCTACCCTTAGTTTCTTTTAAAGAGTTTTGCCAGCTTTCAATGGAGTTTTTAATTTCCTGGTAGTCTCTTTGAATCTGCTTCATGTCTTCTATATTTTCTTTATATGCTTTATCGAATATTTGTCTCCTTTTTTTGTGTTTCTCCCTTCTTCCATCTGTATCATCCTGAGAGATGCTCCCTGAAAGCATTTCTTTTATTACTCTACTCATCTCTTGCTTTATCTGATTTACTGTTTCAGTATTGAGCTCATCTACAAGGTCCTGAAGATATCTTTTAATGTCCATTGAATCCATATCTGATGTTGCGTGCTTGCTGCCCTCAGTCTCCCTTGTTTTTCCCTGTCCTGGATCAGGGCTCTCCGGGTTCTGGGCTGGGGGCCTCCTCCTGCTTCTCTCTCCCATCATGGTCCTGGCTTCTTCCACACAGGTGTACAGTGCAGGTCCCAGCCCCCTTCCCTGTTAGCCACATTTCCTCTGAAGGACGCTGGCGAGGGACCTCTACCCTCTCCTGACTGCTCTTATCACTGAGGTGCAAGCAGCAGCTCCCTATGACTGCCCCTCCCCACCAGGCCAACCAAACTGCAGAGGCCTTCCCCCAGCTAGTGTTTGCTAGGCGCAAGGAATTGATTTGGGAAGGCTCATTGGGTCCCAGCCAGGGGTGCGGCCCAGTCCAAGCAAATCCCACGAATCTACTTTGGGGAGTGAGGAACCAACTGACGTCACTATTGCTCCCAGTTCAGGCTCCTCCTGCCAGATTTCAACATGTCACCCATTTGATCATGCCCTTCCCATTGTGGGGGGTCCCAATCCCAGCACTGACCATGGATTAACGAATGTCCCTTTGCTGGCTCCCCTCTCTGTTGGGCTCACCAACCCCTGACTTCAGCACTGCTGTGCTTCTAGTGAGTGGTGGTGGGAATGAGTTTGGGCAGCTCTGCCAGCCGTGGTGGATTCAGGCTGGTGCAAATTCAGGCCGGTGCAAACTTGGCGGGTCACAGCGAAAACACTGTGTCCCATAATTTAGCTGTTCCAGTTGTAGTCCCAACATATTTGAAGAGCTTTTTTAACATTTTAATTTCTTCCTGTGTCAAGAGAATCCATGTCCCTCTGTCTGGGTCTCTCCAGGGTGTTTTATTCTGGCGTATGAGTTGTTTCTCCTGGGAGGCTCTGTATTTTGTTGCTCACTGATTGGCCATGTTGTCTCAAAATCCCCAGGCCTGGGATTTTGTTGTTGTTCATGTTTCTCTCAGGATTTCTGTTATTTTCTTATTGACTTTAAAATTTATTTAAATATTCTGGGTAGGAGTGTTTTTTTTTTTTTTTTTTTTCTGGAGACAGGGTCTCACTATGTAGTCCACACTGGCCTTGAACTTACTTTGTAGCCGAGGCTGGCATTCAAATCCTAATGATCCTCCTGCATCAGCTGCCTGAGTGCTGGGATTATAGTATGCACTACCTTGCCCAATTATGAGTATTCTAAAGTTATCTGTATTATAATTTTTTCCAACTTTATGATATGGTTTTAACAGTTTCTAAAAATGAATACATGTTTTTTTACTTAACTAGTGTCACTTATCAAATTTCTTTTCATCTTTTGTTTCTTAAATTCTTTGTTTTGAGGCAAGGTCTCTTCAAGACTGGCCTTGAAGTCACTACGTACCGTAGGCTGGCCTAGCACTGGCTGTGATTCTCATGCCTCAGCCTGCTGAGTGTTGGGGTTACAGGAGAGTTCCACCATGTTCAGTGTTATGGCTTATAGCTAAATGTCCCCCAAAGCATCAGGCACACCAAGGAGGGGATTTTGCAAGGTGAATGGATCCTGGGGCTATGATACTAATTAGTGGGTCAGTCCCCTGATGAATTTACAGCTAAATGTGATATGGGGAGGGGAAGCCTCGACAGAGGAGATAGATCACTAGGTGTGGCCAGAAAGGATCTATCTCCCTCTTTGCTCCCTTGATCTTTCTCCACTGCCTGCTGCTATGAGCTGATTTTCCTCTGCCATGCCAGCTTGCCTTGTAGTCAGCCAGCTGTGGGCTGAAAATAAACTTTGATCCAAAATAAACCCATTTTCCTTTAATTTGTGGGAGTCAGGTATTGTGTCTCAGTGACAAGAAAGTAACTAAGACATCCAAATTTCCAGTTTCTCTAACACTGGAATTTTTGTCTAGTAGCTAAAAACAATACTTTTCTATTTCAAAATCTTGAGTATTCTACACTTTGTTTTCAATACTTCATAGTCTCAGCCACCAAATTCATGTTTATAATCCATTTGAAACTATTTTTTGAAAATTATATGGTTATCTGTTAAGTTCATTGTTAGATTTCTTTTTTTTTTTTTGCATATGAAGATGTAATTGACCCAGTACCATTGATAGAAGACACCATTCTTTCCATACTGTGCTGGGATACTAATTTATAATAAATCATCCATGTCTCTATGTGTTGGTCTTTCTGGTTCCTGTTGACCCCCTTTTTCATCTATTCTTGCCCCAATACCACACTGCTTTCATACCATGTCTTTTTAAAAAAATAATATATTTTTTAAATTGGCACATAAAAGTTGTCAATTTGATATAAAATACTGCGCACGTTTTATTTTTGCAATTTTAAAAACTATTTTAAGGAGGATAAAATCAAAGAAAAGAAAGCAGAATAAAACCAATCAAGATAAACTAGTATAAGTGATACAAGACTTCAAAACCTTACGAAATCAGCAATAGTTACCATAATGCCTCTTGTTGTCTTCAAAGTAGTTGCAGATACCTTCAGACATAGTAAAAATGGAACCGAACAGAATAGAAACAATAAAAACAAAACAATGAATGCAATAAAGGACTTCAAAATAAGCTAAAAGTAAAGCCAAAATGGCTACAATAGTATGTACATGCATGCTGAGGAGGGTTTTTTGCAAGGTGAATGGATCCCGGGGCTGTGATGCTAATCAGGGGACAGTCCCCTGATGAATTTATAGCTAATCTTTGCTATCTTTTAAAATAGCTGCTCATGTCATCAGACTTAAAATAATCAAACAAAAGAGAATAAGACCCAAGCCAAGAAAACAATGAAAAGCATATGGTTTCCAGGTGGGGCTCACCTCTTTGGCCAGCCTGGTTCTCTCCCCCAGCAGTCCACGAAGGGCGCTAACTCACAGAGAGAGGCTTGGGTGTGGCTTGTGCAATATAGTTTGAAATGTGTGTACATTGTGGGATAGTGTTTCTAACCAACATATGTACTACCTCACATACATGTTTGTGATAACAACATGCAAATCTACTGTTTTAGCAATTTCCATAGTATGTCTATTGCTAGTATAAAGTCATGCTGTACTACTTTAAGGTCTTGATACCCTGTCAATATCTCCTGTCCTGTGTTTCTTCTCTACACTGTACATCTTTTGTGGGAATTCACTTCTTTGCCCATTCTGTTATACCTGTCCTTGTCCTGAGAGCCAAAGTTGGACCACAGTGAGTTTAGAAGCAAAACATACATAGCACTGTCTCCTATTCATAGTCTTGTTGTTTGGCTGGGCCTTTGCCTGTCAATACTGCACCCTTGCTGGATACCCTGAGTGCAACGAGTTCTTTTTCCCTGAGGACTTCCTCATAGCCTTTCCTACACCGCCTCTCAGGACCATGCCTGTGAATTCTCAGGGGAACTAAGATAGGCCATGAGCTAAAACCTTCCAAGTTAAGCTCTCTTGAGAGCTCTTGATGGTGTCAATAATGCTCTTTCATTGTGTAGCAGGGCTTGTGCTTGCTATTCAATTCTGATTATAATCCCTTCTCAATTGAATTAATATAGAAATATTAATCATCACAATAATAAAATACATTATGAATAATTAATGGCAATCCCCTGGTCCTTGTAGCTGACTTGTCCATGAGCAGAGACTGAGGGAAGTGTCCTCAGGCATGGCGATGTGACAGTCCTAGCCTGGGAGTCAGATGTGGGGTGGGGGAAATGGGATCTGCTGCACTGCACCTACTTTATAAACCACACAGCACAGTTACTTTTGTAACTAAAATAAGTCTGGGCTCTCAATAATAATTTTATTCCTGAGCATCAGAATGTCTTGAGTTTTTTCCTTGTTCTTTATATTTGTCTTATTTTTTATATTTGTCTTATTCACCAGTTATGTTTAAACTAGCTCCTCTACCTTTTATTTCTATTATTTCTGTCTTTATTTTGTCTACTTTCTTTTTTTTTTCGCTGGCTTTCTTTCCTGTGCTGGGGATGGAACCCAGAGCCTCAACCATGCTAAGCTGTGCTCCCTGCACTAAGCTGTACCCCAAGCTCTTATTTTACTCTCTTTAAAAACAGCCTGACCCCTGTGTACCCTGCCATGTCTTATACACTGAATACTCTTCTGTGTTTTGTTTCCATCGTGGTTTTCATTTATTTGATGTGATTTTCCTTTCCAGTTTTTCCTGAACTGTAACTGATCATCTTCATCTTCTTGCTGTGTCTCTCTGAGTTGTTTTAGTTATTATTTTAAAGAATTTTTGCTTAATTTTGGTTTTAGTTTATAGAAATAGATTGTATCTCAGTTTTCATCTGTGACATGGCAATATTTTTCTGGTGAATTATCTCTCTCCATCATTTGTTTTTCCTGTCTCCTTTTCCATCCTTTCTATTCTTCTAGTGTATTTTCTGTGCACATAGCCCATATCTGTCCCATTATTACCATTACTCATTTTGAAATGACATGAGCACCTTCTGGGCCAGCTCTTTCCTGCCCTTTGGTGGACAGTCAGGGTAGCGCTACCCACCTGGTTCTTAGGAAACTTCCTCATGGCTGAAAGGTAGGAGGACCTGGGGGAGCTCTGTTTCTCTTCTGTGAAGGAGGTTGCAGTCATGTGGTGATCTCTAGCTAGATCTCTCTCCTAGTCCCCTGCTAGAAGACTGTTAGCAAAGATCGGCCATCTGGGTGTTCCTGTTCTCTGCACTGTCAAATGTGATCCTAGGAAGTTCCCTCTGTGAATTCCTCCATATTCTCATTCAGAAACAGCTGTTGTTGAATTCACTCTTCAGCTTTGATCACCTACTTTGAAAACTAGGCTTTGTGAACCTCCTTCAAAATCAGCAGCCACAGAACCTTCCTCCTGGTATATTCTAACCAACCTATTAGATTCTTGCTGACTTTTCTCATTTATTGTGGTTTGAGGTTACTGTGTCTCATACTTCATCAGTAATGGAATTTGCATATCAATTTCTCATTTTTGCTGTTGCTTTAAGGAAGTTTCTGAGGGAGAAAAAGAACATATATTTATTTCTCCTGTCTCAAAGATCAAAGTTGATCATGTTCTTGTCTCTCTGCTTTGCTGTACTCAGCCTAACACCATCCAATCTAGCTTATGTGACAATGAACATGCTCTGTACACATGCTGTCTGATACGAACAGCTGGAAGCTATGAGTGACTGCCAAGCATTTGGTACGACACTCATGTGGCTGAAGCACTGACTTTCAATTTTATGTTTTATATGAACTATTCAATTTTCTAAACTGGTTCTTTCAGTCTCCTAAAGATGTGTACATTTAGAAGTCAGAGTCTAGGTTTTGTTTCTTTTTCTCCTGCCTGCCACATCTCTTCCCTGAGGCAAAGAACACTGCCCTAGCTGCTTGGAGGAAAAAGGGAAGGTGTGAGGGAGAAAAGAGAACAGGAGCTAACACCTTAAAATCTTATCTCCCACTGATTTGTTCAGTTTTCTTCCTCAGATGGAGCTGGAGGACAAAGCTTAATGGGAAGCCTCAGGCAGCCTCTGTGGAGGCAAACGTCCAGAACTCTGAGCCTTAGCCAACACGTTAGCAAACAGTCTTTAGAATTTCTAGTCAGCAACAAAGAAAACAGCTCAAAGTTGGGATGCTAAGCATAAAGGGGCGCCACCACAAGAGGGAGACAAGATGGGAAGTCAAGCGTGACTTTATTCCTGGGCATTATGCCCAAATCCTTTCCCCTTTTTCACTTTGACTCCTACTTATTCCTTGGGTCATGAATGCCACTTCTTCAGGGAAGCCTTCTTTGACTCCTTTTTTATTGAGATCAGTTGCATCTGGAAAGTGGGTTACATGTTCACTCCAAGAGTTCCTAATAGTTTAGAGTTAGAGCCCCAGCTGGAAGCATGTCTGGATCTCCTCTAAGAATGCACAATATGTCTGAATCTGGTGCTCCCACACTTTGTCCCCAAAACATGTGTGTGTGAATAGTGTGTGTCATTTTAGGGGGCCTTAATTGAATAGATTCTGGTTTCAGAGTGAGCATCTAAAAGCATAACATGAAAGTTTCCCCATGCTATAAGCTATTTCTTACCTTTAAATATGCAAATCTTCCTGTCATGTATCAGTAAAACACTGGTAGGTGATTTGAAACTGGACTCAGACTCTCTAGTCCTAATTTTGCAAATAGATAAGTATTTTTATTACTAGAACTCAAAGAGATGGGATGCCTTTTATGATGTGGGTGTTTTCTGGAAATACAAGATAGCATAATAAAGAACCATACACATTTTTATCAAAGGAGAAAAGGTAGTGTCTTAACAAATAAATAGGGTTATTTTTCAGTTTGGTGGTCTATAAAGCAATGCTTCTGGTTCTCTACTAATCAACTGTTTTGCTATTATGTGGAGCTAGGGCTGAGAAAGGATAGATAGATCCAAAAGCAGGGTAGGGGAGGAAGGAGTAAATGAGAGAGTAAGGTAGATTTAGGGCAGAGTGAAAGAACTCACCAAGGCCAGTTTTCTCAGTGCAAGAGAGTTTATAAAAGCAATTTGTCCTTTTCCAAAACTGCCTGATTATGCTATATCAGATAAGTACTAGGGTAATGTCTAAGGCATTCCTTCTTGTTGCTTACACTGGTCATAGAATTATTCATTGACAAAGATGACTTACTGAACAGATAATATGACTTCTTTGAGTTTCTTCAGATATTTGGAATAGTTATTCATTAGCAACTATGTGAAAGGTCAAACGTTACACCCTACTTGGAGTTAACTCAGGGTATAGCAGGAGAAAAAACACTGTTAGCAAAGATAGCAGGGAAAATAGACCATTTCCAAATGACCTGTGTCAAAATAATCTTATTTTTTCTCCCTAGACTCAATTTAATTTTCAATTTATTTTTGCACCAAAATGTCTTAGACTTTGGTATCAACAGTTCATGTTAACTTACCAGTAACAGATCCATAATGTTATCCCAAAGGTCAATATGATCCACCTACAATGGCAACATTTTCAACTACTTCCAGTGGACCATGACACAGAGGAAAGCCAGACAAGCAGGGACACCTATTCAGCGATGGATCTTGGTCTGAGATTTCTCGCAGATGACTAATGAGAATTAGTCATGTAACTGTTCTGAAGTAGTCTGAGCAAAATTAAATTCAGGTGAAGTTATTATGCAGGCTTAAAAGCCTTCTGAGGACTTAGGCCTGAGGCTAAGAAAAGAAAAAGTGGACCTTATTTGTATTTAACCAACAAATGAAATTAATTAGTTCCTTAAAAAGCTTAAAAACTGTCATGCTTAACTATCCTTGCTCAGAAGTGTGGAGGCTATTTTATGCATGAATCACAGTATCTTGTGAACATGGAACTCTCTAAGCATGTACTCCTACATTTCTTGAATCCTAAATTGAGGGCAACGCTGTCTTATTGACAGGTTAATGCTATTGTGTCCACAATAGTAAGTTTCTATTTTTGTTCCCAGAAAGGATTTAGGGAGACTCACTTTATAAGTTTCCCTAAAACAAGGGGGGATTGAAAATATGGTGAATGTTTAGGTTTTTTTCTTTTATTATTATTAATAAAAGACATATTGCCATCAGTCTCCCTCAAAACACTCCACTTCTTTTGAACACACCTCAAAGTCACTTTCTTGTCACTTTCTGAAACAGTTCTTGAAGTTCTTTTTAATGGCATTAATTGTGTTGTTGTGGCTGCCTCATTGTTCTGAATTGATTTAAAATGTTTACTTACATGTTCTTTTTGGTTTTGGAAAAGAGCTAGACGTCATACAGTGTCAGATCTAGTGTAATACACACCACAGTGGTTTTATGTGCCTGATTTTTCATTGAATGACATTCAGCAGCACTATTCCCCATAATTCTGATCACACCTTGTAAAGACACAAAAGAGGACTTGCAGAAATGCTTCAGGAAGTGCCAAGAATGATGTAATAAATGCGTGAGGAGGGGAGATTTTTAAAGGGAATTTATAGCAATGTGCCTTTTATTGTAATACATATTAAAATTCCAATATTTTGATCATCCTGTTTTTCTTTTGCATTTTGAATTCAGAAAAAGAGTGTCTTTATGTCTCAGCAGACTGTTTTTGTTTGTTTGTTCGTTTTTCTCTCTAAATACCAAAATTCCTTCAAAAGAAAACAAAGCTTTTCGTTTGGCAGAGTAATTCTTCACACACTGGAGGGCTCACACCTAGCTACAAGGGATCTGGGCAAGATAGTGAAGGCGGGTATAAGATCATCCCTGGATTTGGGAGGGACACAGCTCTCTGAAGACAAAATTGCATATGCCTGCCAATGGCAGGGCGGAAGGTGCCTTTGTGGCAAAACTGCAGCAGAAAGGGTAAGACAGGGCCCTTGAAGACAACCCCTTCCTTGTTCAATGATTTATTTGTGGGTATCCTACTTATCCTCATGTAAATTCAGACAAATCAAGCTGTGTGCAAAGAGCTTAGAGCACTTGTCTTTGCCAAATATCCACACCTAGGAAAGAATCATGAAGCATTTTGTAACATTTTGCTCTTTTCAAATGCAGCTTTGCACTTTTTAACTTTCCTGTCTCAAAATACAGTCTTCTTGAGTTCTCATTGCAAGTTTAAATCAGGATGGCTCAGGTGACTAGAAGGATTGTTCACCTTTGCTGAGGTTTCATTTGCAAAACTTCCTTGATGCTTTGTTTTCCTAGAGTGATTATTAGCCAGCTTAATCTGTCACAAGATAGAAATCTGCAGCATTTCTTGTTTTAAAGTAGCACAGCTATGGATGCATAGTTCAAGAGGAACTTCTTTTTTTCCCCCAATTTTTATTCTGAATAAGTACATGGTTGCAGTACATAAGACTGCATTCCTCACTGGGAGTTGGCATATGTATTTATTTCTCTAGTTAACAGATTACCTCTTACTGTTCTACTTAAAATTCAGCATTAGCAAGTTGCTAGCTATTAGGATCAGATACTGATCTGTCAGATTTAGACCTCATGGGTGTAATGTCAGCTGTGCAGAGCTATAAGCCAACTCTCCTACCTTTGAAAGCAGGGTTGAGGGAAAAGACAGGCTCAAAGATTTTTCACCTGTCACACGTTGACTGACTTTCTTTTAGAGTATGCAACACACACACACACACGTTTTGTGTGACAAAAGGATGTTCAAAAAATTCTAGTTGTTGAGTGTTGAGTGTTTAACTGTCAGAATGGTGTGACATTTGGGTAATTTGACTATGTTTCTTAAGTCAAGAGAAGAACAATGTCCTGGTGCTTCGTATGAATTTTCTAGACAGAAATGGCAGGATGAAAAGCTGTGATACTTAAGGACAGGAACAGAACAAGATATATTACTTATATCTTTTGGATGTGACTCCTCGTATTTGGTTTCATCCTGAAAATGGCATTTTGAATCTCTCAAGGTTTTTCACACCCCTGAGGTATTTTTTGTGCAGATGCACAGGGCGTGCAAACCTCAGCATGGCTCCTCAGTGCATGCACAGCCACCCAGAGGTGGCAGCTTCCCTGCTTGCAACACAAGTATCTTCTCTTTCCTGTGACTTCTGATCATTGTACCTAAACCTAGTACAATGATCAGAATCAGGAATTCATATCGACTTAATTCCATTTACTCTTCTTTAGATCTCATTTAAATTTGCTCTAGTTGTATCTTCTTTTAGGTCCAGGATGGAGTCCAGCATGACACTTTACAAGTAGTTGTTGAAAAGAACCACCTACCTTTTAAAAGCCAAATAGAAACTTAGAGTTTAATGATATCATAGATCCAACATGAACTCAACAAAAATCTTCAGTCCTGTTGGCTGACAATTCAAATAACTATTTTGATGTACTTATTTTAGGTAGAATAGAAAGCAAAAAGGTCAGAATTTCTCCAGGCACATTTGCTTGTCACCCATTTTGAATGGGAAGTATTGTTATAGCTGCAGAAGCATTTTATGAAGCTAGCACTTCCTTGGTCATCAGGGTCAAGTTCACCATTCCACCTTGCTCAAATCCAAGAAAATCACTGCTTCTAGGTGACTGATGGTATACAGGAGTAAATAAAAGGCAGGAGCCCCACATCCTAATTAGAACTATGTGTTTATCACTTAGCATGTACCAGAGGAAGTGTAAAAACTAGCCTGAATTAATCAGCACAATAACTCTTGTCAAATATCCCAAATCTCTGCAGAGTAGAATGTAAACTCTTGTTGCACAGCACACTGCTCTTTTTGTGTAGACTTTGTTAGACTGGCTAAGTTAATCTCTGTCCAATAGAACAACAAATATAAGCCTTCAACCTTTGCATTTATTTGTTATCACATGCACAGGCTGACTGTGCCTACAATTCTGTTTCTTTGCTAGTGTGCAACCTCTTAACATTTTCCTTGAAAGTTAGTCACCTTTCTAAATTCAGAGTAGAAAGCACTTTTTCTGGGATAACTTTTCTTTATCTTTCAAATTAGGCTGGTTGCAAATGAGGTCTCCTGCCTCATTTACTGGAGTTGTGGATGACCAAAAAAGTGGGCTGAGCTTTTCATATACTCAGATTCTAATGTTAGGAAAAGTTGAGTTGGTCTACATTACTATTCTACTGAGTAAATCATTTTGGCTAGTATTACTTCACCACTTTTCAGTTAAGTGATTTAGTAAGTTGATTGTCTAAGCCATTTTGTCCCAAACGTTTTTTCTGGTGTCTAGAAATCATCTTTCTTTTTGCTATAAATCTTCTCTTTTTAGCACCATTCCAAGTGCTATCTGAAATAACCATATTACCAACAAAATAGCTCCCTTACTGCCACCTCACTGTCAACCTGGATACATTGTTCTGTCCTACTTCCACTTTTTGGTAAGTGTTGAGAATGAGAGTTCATTACTATTTCAATTCTTTTGCCAGGGGAGAGCTTATATTAAAATCTCTAAGTTACTTCTTATTAGGAGATGATCATTTTGCAGATATGACATGAAAACAAAATTTTGAGAGAAGACAAGATGGCCAATCAGTGAGCAACAGAATACAAAGCCTCCTGGGAGAAACAACTCATATGCCAGAATAAAACACCCTGCAGAGACCCAGACAGAGGGAGATGGATCCTCTTGACACAGGAAGAAATTAAAACTTAAAAAAGCTTGTCAAATACTTTAGGACTATAACGGAAACAGCTAAAAACTAAAGGAACACAGCGTTTTCGCAATGACCCAACAAGACTGTGCTAGATTGAATCTGTGCCGGCAGGCGGAGCCACCCAAACTCCTTCACGCGGCCACTCACAGGAAGAATGGCAGCACTGAAGTCGGGGCTGGTGGGGAGAGTGGAGAGCAGAGCCAGTGGAGGAAACTTCATTGATCCATGGTCAGTGCTGGGAGTGAGAGTCCCCCACATGGGAGGGGCGCGACCAAATGGGCGACATGTTGGAATCGGGCAGGAGGAGCCTGAACTGGGAGTGACAGTGACTTCAGTTGGTTCCTTCCTCCCCAGACTAGATTCGTGGGATTTGCTTGGACTGGGCCACGCCCCTGGCCGGGACCCAATGAGTCGACCCAAATCAACTCCCTGTGCCTAGCACACACTGACTGGGTGATCGCCCCTGAATTTTGGCTGGCCCGGTGGGGAGGGGCAGGCAGGAGAGGGCAGAGGTCCCTTGCCAGTGTGCTTCGGAGGAAGCGTGGCCAACAGGGAAGGGGCTGGGACCTACACTGTAACCTGTGTGGAGGAAGCCAGGGCCACGACAGGAGAGAGAGGCAGGAGGATGCCCTCAGCCCAGAACTCTAAGAGCACTGATCCAGGAGAAGGAAAAACAAGGGAGACTGAGGGCGGCAAACATGCAACATCAGACATAGCTTCAATGGACATTAAGAGATATCTTCGGGACCTTGTAGACGAGCTCAAAACTGAAATATTAAATCAGGTAGAGCTGGATATGAGTAGAGTAATAAAAGAAATGCTCTCAGGAAGCATCTCTCAGGAAGATACAGATGGAAGAAGGGAGGAACACATAAAAAGGAGAGAAACATTCGGTAACGAATATAAAGAAAATATAGTTTCTTTTAAGGAGTTTTGCCAGCTTTCAATGGAGTTTTTAATTTCCTGGTAGTCTCTTTGAATCTGCTTCATGTATTCTATATTTTCTTTTATTACTCTACTCATATCCTGCTTTACCTGATTTAATATTTCAGTCTTGAGCTCGTCTACAAGGTCACGAAGATATCTCTTAATGTCCATTGAAACCATATCTGATGTTGTGTGTTTGCTGCCCTCAGTCTCTCTTGTTTTTCCCTCTCCTAGATCAGGGCTCTCAGGGTTCTGGGCTGGGAGCCTCCTCCTGCCTCTCTCTCCTGTCATGGCCCTGGCTTCCTCCATACAGGTTACAGTGAAGGTCCCAGCCCCCTTCCCTGTAGGCCACGGTTCCTCCGAAGCACACTGGCAAGGGACCTCCACCCTCTCCTGCCTGCTCTTGTCACGGAGGTGTAAGCAGGCTGCGTATGCCTGCCCCTCCCCACTAGGCCAGCCAAACTTTAGGGGCCTTTCACCCAGTTAGTGCATGCTAGGGGCAGTGAATTGATTTGGGAAGGTTCATTGGGTCCTGGCCAGGGGTGCGGCCCAGTCCAAGCAAATCCCACAAATCTGGTCTGGGGAGGGAGCAACCAACTGAAATCACTGTCACTCCCAGTTCAGGCTCCTCCTGCCTGATTCCAACATGTGGCCCATTTGGTGGCACCCCTCCCATGTAGGGAGGGTCTCATTCCCAACACTGACCAGGGCTTAATGAAGGTCCCTTCACTGGGTCCACTCTCTGTTGGGCTCACCAACCCCCTACCTCAGCGCTGAAGTTCTTCCTGTGAGTGTAATGCTCAGACCATTGACTAACCAAATGCGCTGCCATCTTGTTCTGTATGCGCCATTTTAAAATTAAGTTTCTGTTTCCTACTTAAGTTTCTGTTTCATAAGATAAGTTTCCTTTTCCCCGAACTGACACTTCGCTTGCCACCCTCAATAACCAACCAACTTTCTCCCCGTGTTCTTACCACCCCGAATTCACCAATCATTGCTAATCTTGTCCTCCCCATACCCACTATAAAGGTAACCACCCTTAGTTGTTAGGCGCGCAGTCTCGAGATCCATCAACAGAGACTGCTTCACCAGGCTTGGCAATAAAACTCCTTCACTCTTGATTGATTGGCTTTCATTTCTAAATCATCATTGCACCATTACAGCGAGTGGCGGCAGGAATGAGTCTGGGCGGCTCTGCCGGCGGTGCGGATCCAAGCTGGTGCAAACTTGCCAAGTCACCATGAAAACGCTGTGTCCCGCAATCTTCATCTGTCTCAGTTATAGTCCCAAAGTATTTGATGAGCTTTTTTATGGTTTAATTTCTTCCTGTGTCAAGAGGATCCATTTCCCCCTGTCTGGGTCTCTCCAGGATGCTTTATTCTGGCGTATGAGTTGTTTTCCCCACGAGGCTTTGTATTTTGTTGCTCACTGATCGGCCATATTGTCTTCTCTCTTTTGTTTCTCTTTAAATAAAATCTAAAAAAAATTTCTTTTTACAAACCTTTCCATAGCAATAATTGTCATCTATGCAGTTCTTACTGTAGACTGGGTGACTTTCTTTACATTTCTTTCTCAAATACCTATTAAGCATAGTCTCAAAGCTAAGCAATATTTCAAGTGCTAGGGACTTTAAGTGTCACACATTAACTCATACAATTAGTATCATATAATCCTTACAATAGTCCTTCAAGACAGATTCTATTTTTATTATTTTATAAGACACAGAAGCATAGAGGTGAAGTCTCTCAGTTATAGTCTTATGGTTGATACATTTTAAACTGAGAAGATTGTCCAAGACTGTCTTACTCCATAGTTACTATGCCCTTCTTTATTCCATGTGCCCCCTTAGCATGACTTCATGGAGAAGCTCTGGATTCATGATCAGAAAACCTTGGGGGAAAATCCTCACTCACTAACTGGCTAAAGGTATGATTTGATGTATTACTATACTACACCAGACCTTGGCTTCCTTTCTAGGTAATAACAAGAATGATTCATAATGTTACTGGGAAGATAAAATAGAATATTTAAAGGAAAACCTTAGCACAGTTCCTGATAAAAAAGTAAGTGTCCAGTACCTACTGACTTCATCTGAATGATAAGTGCAGAAAACTACAATTGTTTTGTTCCATGTTTAAAAATCCTTTTAAGAGTATAATAAAGACAATAGTTTCCAGTATCTGTGTGAAGAATCAAATTTCTCAGGTGATGTTTCCTCTGATATTTTATTTCCTGAGTAAGCCTGGGTGTGTTCTATAGGAAGAATGAGTCAGGGAATTCAGAAGAAGGGTGAGAAGAGGGCAAAACAATTAGCAGAGACCAGTGCAATGTCCTGGTGTCTTCTAAGTATGAGCTGCATGTCTTTAAAATGGTTTAAGAGTGGCCCAGAGTTGCTGGGGGCCAAGTAGCTGCCCACCCTACTTCCCCACAGAGAAGCATCCCTCTATTACGGGGTGGTGCATGGGGTTCCCATGTGGTGGTCTCCATGCCACAGAGTCTGTGCCTTGGATCACCCACCACAGATGTGCGCATGTTGTTTTGCTGCCACTATTTCTGCCCTCACTGTTTCTGGCAACCCCAGAAACCTTGTAGAAGAGTGAAAAGCATTGTTCTGAGGATCAGGGTAGTAATGTCAGTAAGGGGTTGTTACTACGTGGATTTTCCGAAAAGAGAAAGGATTAGAGGAGAGGAACTCACAGATAGATGTCTTCTGGTTCTCCAACTCTGGGAACATTCTCTCATCTTCCTGCCTGTTTTGCATTCATTCTCCAAAAGCATTCGTAGTTTTGCGTTCCACGGAAAGCAGTATTTTCCTAAGAACTGATACTGAGTGTTGGAGGCAGCTTATTCTGCTGCCCTTGGATCAAAGGGACTGAACAGTTTGTCAGAGACAGATGCCCAGCACCTCTGGGTCACAGAGGGTACTTTTGAAAATGTTATCTACTTTTAAATTTATTTTTTTCAGTATTGAAGGTTAATTCCAGAATTTTGTATATGGTGAGTAGTTGCTCTACCACTGAGCTACATCCTCAGCACTTTTTCTTTTATCTTTTCAATACAGAATCTTGCTAAGTTGCCCAGTTTAACCTGGAGTTTGTTAGCTCCTGCCTCAGCTTCCTGTGTAGCTCAGGATAGGTCACTTTTTCTTCTGAAAGATGTTTATCTCGGTGGATTTTCAGAATTTAATTAGTCACAAAGAGTTCTTTTCTAGGGGGAGATTCTAAAGTGCTGGGATTACAGGCATGAGCCACCATGCCCGGCTATCCTTACTATTATACTATTAGTATATGTTATTATATTATTTCTACGTATTACTATATAGCATAGAAATTTATTACCATATATAAACCATAAACTATATTACATTATAGAATATTATTACTATATACTATGGTACTATTATATTATTTATAGATTACTGTTATACTTTCTATTTATAGCTTACTGCTTTTCACTATTAGAGCACTATTAATTTTTCTTAAAAATTAGCTCATTAAATACATAAAAAACAGACATAGGCTTAACCAATAAAAATCGTGTGTCTGTCTTCTGTAGTAAGCATGCAGAGGGTAACAAAAGGATCTTGATTGTCAAGGATCATTTAAAAGCAATGAATTAAAAATCAGGAGGTCAGGGAGAGCCATAGAGAGATGATAAGGCTCTCTGTATGTGTCTTAACAAAGGAAATATTAAACTAGAGTGATTTTCTCCTCCATTCCTTTTCCCCCAGCAGGGAGAAATGTGAAACTCAATTTTACCCTTGGTTGAGAAGGTGCTAATTTGCCTGACAAGTTGGAAACAGAGGATACTCAGGCATCCTTGATGTCTCAAGCCTTCATGCTGAGTGAAGCACGCCTGGACTGCATCAGTGTTGAGGGGATATTCTGTCTCATTAGGCGAGAACAATGTAATCTAAGCGAATGCAAACAAGACAGCAACCTGGTTCCTCTCAAAGACAAAATCTTCATGTTACAACAAAGGTAATTTAGAATCACTCTCATTTTACTCAGTTTTTATTAGAAATCAATTTTACTCTTTTATATCCTGGAGAAATGAAAATGAACTCCCCCTCTATTTGCTGCCTATTTTGTGGGAGGTGTGATCTTCAAATCCTTCCCTTTATTGATTGTGGTATCAATGAGTATTTATCAAGAAGGCTCTTGAGAGAGATGGCAATGTGAATATGAAAACTCTAATTCTTTTTCTTTTTAATTGCATATTTATTGATTTTTTATATACTTTTTAAAGCCAAGAATTAACTGTATGAATGACCTTTGCATGTTAACTAAACCCTTGTTGTAAACTGATGTATCATGGAGAGAAAAGTCTTGTTGGAGAAAAAGCCTTTCACAGCACACCGTTCTCCCAAGTTGCATGCTTCCTAACTGCAGGTAGTAAATGCAATTCTGAGGTGCAAAAGGCACTGTTCTAAGTGCCCTCATTCACACTAGATTAGGAAATCCTCTTAATAACTCTGCAAAGAGGATATTAGCCCATTATCTTAAAAGAGGCAGAGAAATGACTAGACAAAAATTACATGACTATAAACTGAAACACTCCAATTCGAACTCAGATTGTCTGACTTCAGAGTATATCTCTGATCTCCTATGCAGTCTGCTTTTCTAATGGGTAGAAGACACTCACCTAGTAGCACTGCACTGTGCAGTGCAGAGGAAAGACTATTATAGCCAACAACATCTTCTGCAGAACTACAGCTGTGTTTTTTATAAGAAAAAAATTACAAAATAAATTGAAATATTTTTTCTTTTTTTATTTAAAGAAAAAAATGAAACAGAGGGTAGAAATAATACAAAATTTCAGAAAAAAAACAAAAACAAAAACCAGTAAGAAATCACTAGTTGACAATTACATATTTTCCTCCTAGAAGTAGTTGTTCAAGTTACAAATGCAAAGCATGCAAAGTAGACATTTAAACAGTGAGACTGCAATCAGCTCTGTTCATCTATCCAACAAAAACTTGGTAATATGATCGTCAGTCCTACACATGCAAACATACATGCAGTTATATCCTTTAGAATACTTTCCTTTCCTCTCTTTTTTTGAAATATTTTAAATAGCTTTTCTTGTTATTTTTGGAGAAGCATTACACACACATGCATATATGCGTGTGAAATGTGTCTTTCTTGTCAACATTAAGATAAGATATAGACTATTGGTGTAAAATATTTGGTTTCAGTGATATCATCATGAAGTGAACATAATGGATATCACATGGTTTGAGTAGTCATTTCAGTTATTTAGTGGTTCTGATGGGTAATGAATGGTAGGTAAATGTTGGCTTCTCTATGTAGCCAATTTTCTAGGAATTGGAATAGGACCAGTGTTATGGTGAGCTGAAAGAAACAATAAGAGCAGTCCGCTGCGACAGGGCGGGAACTATTGGTGATTCCTGAGCTCTGCATCATGTTGGAACTTGGGGCGCTGGGAGAACAGGCAGCTTGCTCACTGCCCTGGTAAGCAGCTGGAGACCTCACAAGCCACCACTGCACCAGGGTGAGAACTATTGGTGTTTCCTGAGATCCACCCAATGTTGGAACTTGGGGCGCTGGGAAAACAGGCAGCCAGCATGCTGCTCTGGTAAGTGGCTATGGCCTCCTAAGCCACGGCTGCCACAAGGTGACAACCATAGCAGTGTTTCCTGAGATCTGTGCCATGTTGGAACTTGGGGTGCTGGGAAAACAGGCAGCCAGCTCATGGCTCTGGTGGGCGGCTGTGAGCCTACCAGTGTGCGGGTTAAGAATCAAACATTCATCTCATTCCCCCTCCACCCCTAGCAAGTGGGAGCCAGAGATCTGAGCATCTCTTGTGAGTTTGTCTATATGCAACATAGCAAATAAGGGGGATTTTCTTCTGTCAGCTCTTTGAAGGCAAATATTTTTATCTCTGTTTTACTCTGTTCTGATCAATGGTATTGCTTTATTGAATATTCTGTTTTTATAATTTTGATATTTCCTTCAATATTGCTCTACCTGATTGAAGGAACAACTATTGTGAAGAAAACCAGATGTACTATTGTACCTATTACTGTTATCCTGGTAACCTGCTGTGAGGTTCTGTACCAATTTCACCTCACTGCTTCAATTGGCTTCATCCTGTCTTGTTTTGCTGTATTTTACTACCTTCAAAATAGAATAAATAAAATAAAATAATAAATAAGAAAAAGTAAATAACAACAAAACAGATCAGTAAGGTACTGAGCATCCTGAAACATGATGTAACTAAACAGACAAAGGACTTAAAAAGCAAAAGGAGGAAAAGAAAGTGCTCTAAAGGATATAACTGCATGTATGTTTAAGTTTGTAGGATTGATAAACATATTGTTAAGTTTTTGTTGGATTGGTGAACAGAACTGTTTGCAGCCTCACTGTTTGAATGTCCACTTTGTATGCTTTAATTTTGTAACTTAAACAACTATATCCGAGAAGACAATATGTAATATATCAACTAATGATTTCTTACTGTTAATTTTTTTTGAAATTCTGTATTGTTTCTACCCTTTTTTCTGTTTTGCTTTGTTCCCCCCTCTTTAAATAAAATTTTATAAAAAGAAGCAAGAAGAGCATATCATAGAAGTCCAATAAAAGAGAGAGCATATCTAAGTCATCGTTATAGGGTAAACTCTTTGCTCATCTCCACTGCACATTAATCTGTGGAAGACTGTCCAGAACTTCTGTTGCCCAAGCTGGAATTCAGATCAGGTAAGACAATCTCTCTGGGGCTCAGCCTCAGATGCTAGTACTTTTCAAAGCTTTCCACTTGGTTTCAATGTGCAGCCAAGGTTATAAGCCACTGACAGAAATGGATCTTTTTATGTAAAACACTATACCTATTTCAAAAATCTTTGAACCATTAAAATAAATATCAAATGACTTTTCTTACAAGTGTGTGTGTGTGTGTGTGAATCAGGGTTATACCCTATTTGAATATCCTAGTACCTGGCATTTATATTTACTTTGCCAGTAAAAGAAGTCATTTACTAAGGTATCTACTAAATTCAAACAATCCTATCCTAATGTATAAGTTTCAGTATAAACCAGGAGCCAATTTTGATGATTATTTTAACCCTTTATTCCTGGCAGTTTATATACACGCAGCACATATTTACACACACACACACACACACACACACACACGCACTCGATATCCCCTTTTCTTGTTTCCAGGAGCTCCATCACCCTTCTCTCTCATTATCTCACATGGACAACAAGCATGAGCCTCATGCCCTCTGGCTTCTGGTTAGCTTAGACCAGTGGGAAGTGTAGCCCCACACCTAGATCTAATGGAGAGGAGAAAAGTAAGGTTTTCTCTTATTCTCTCAGCTCTTTTCAAGGGGCTGTTTCTCTCCACCGAAGATCACTACAGCCTTCAAGGTTACCTTGTGACTTTCTCGTATTTTAGGGTCCCTATCTGTCCCTGTGCTCTTGCCTGTATGCCAAAGGAAGGAGGACAAACTTTATTACTGCTAGTGCCAAATTCCCAAACCACCCCTAGCAGGTGCCCCACATAGAGCCTACAACTTTCTCATAGTTTTATGAAAACAAATTCTTCTTAATCATCACACTTAAGGCCGGGGATTTAGCTTAGCAGCCTAAGCACCTGCCTCGCAAGTGCAAGGTCATGAGTTCGATTCCCGGTACCAAAAAAAAAAAAAAATCATCACACTTGTGTGACTTGTTTCCTGACTGATGCAGTGTATGATAAAAATTGAGGTGAGAAAAATCTGTCCTGATAGCCCACTAGCGATGTAGTCAATGACTAGAAAATGTTAGCTTTCAATCCAACCTAGACTTCTGATTTTTTTTTCAACTAAAGTGACATATTTTCCTCTATGAAATTCAGCCTGTTACCTGCATTTCTTGTAGAACTTTGTACTTTAGTTTGTATCCCAGATATATCTCCTCATAGCTGTGCTTTTGATCAAGCAATTATAATTTCCTGTGTTTTGCTTTTATTATTTAAATCTAGGAATGATAATAGTATCTACATTGGTGAGTTGTAAGATTTATATTAGATAAAGTAAAATATTTTTAATAGATTTTGGTCCATAATGAGCGATGAATGTTACTATTTCATTACAGTTTATCACTGTAATAAAACGGTTGAGGCACATGTTATTATCCTGTGGTTTGCTTAAGGTTTGGGACAATGAAAGACTCACATTTGTATTCTTAGTACCAAGAAGACACAAGCATAGAGTTTTTGGGTGGTTAATTGTTCATTTGCCCATTTGTTCATTTTTAATGGAAAGGATACTGTCAGGTACAGTAATAGAACACAGGACTAGAGACATTATTTCCTGGGTTCCCATCTAGTTTCTACCATCTAAATTTGTGTGACTGACAGAAAATCACTGAAGCTTACTTTTTCTCAGCCTTCTCATCTATGAAGTGGAGACAATAAATTAGTCTGTCTCATATTGTGGAGGCTTAAATGAAATTATTATGTAAATCACTTATCACAGTGCTAAAAGGATTCAATACATGATAGTATTATTCAAGAAACCATATGATTAGGAAGAAAGTAGTCCAGCAGAGAAAAAAAATGATGCAAAAGTACTGTAGTTTAATGATTATTGTAGTAAAGTCTTAAAAATTACAGCAAAAAGATATAGCATTCCTGATAGATAAGGAAAGCTCTTGAGGTTGAGAATTATGTCAGGACAGGGTATCCTTGTATAAAACTGTTCTAGTGATGTGAAAAAGATTCATATAGTCTGTCTCTCACCAAAGGGTATGTCAGATGTGAGATTTACTCTTCCTCAGAGTTGTGGATTGTGATACATGCCATTTATTTGCGTGTCAGTGACTCTAACCACGCCTGTGCAGGGCCCATTCCCTTCTCGCTGACGGCCCCTTTCCACTCTGCTCATCCCTCATTACATACCAGATGTGCGCCCTGATGAATGGCCAGAAATCTAGGTGAATCAAGAGTGGCAGTCTAGAACAGACAGGAGCTGTGTCTGGCAGTGATTCATTCTAATTACACCAAAATCTAACTAATGGAGGAATCACTCCAGTCGGGAGAGAGAGAAGAATATGACTTCGCTTTCTGCCTTTTCTTTTGTTTTTCCCAGAGACTGACCCCAGTGAACTGTTGGAACTTGATAGCCATAATCAATAGGTTGGAAAACAATAAGGTCAGCATTGGAAAGATTCAGATTTTTCTGCCTCCAAATGTAATGGAAACAAGACTGCAGTGCTGAGCCATCGAGGTGAGTCTGACCTTAACTGACTGACTGATAAAAGACCCAGAGCAGAGAGAGATAAAAGAAGAGCACAGCAAAGATGCAGCTGTAAATAAACGATCAGCACGATCCTTATTTCTACTCTGGGAACGTGCTGAATTGTTACTTTGCTGTTGTATTAAAAGTAGAAAAATCCTCTCTTCAGAAATATTGGTTTAATTAAGAAGGCTGAAAAAGAGTTCCCACATATTATATGGGTACCTTCCATGGAAGGAGTCTACCTCTGATGTTCAATGGTCTTTATATGTTTGGGTTAGTACTATCAGTCCACTCATATTTCCTAAATACTAAATTCACCTGAGATTATTTTTTAAAGACTAAGGATTGATACTGTTTACCTCAAAATTCTACCTGGTGGTTTCAAAGTCAGATTTTTCTATATTTGAAATGCAACCATAGGAATATTGCAGTTCACATTACTGAATTGGGCTGCTCTCAAAATAGTATTTTCCCATGTATTTCTGCCAACTATTTTAGGATTTGATTAGGAAATATGGAAGACAAGAAGTTGGCTTGTGAGCTAAATAGATTTTATTTAACCTTTCCATGGTTAGAGTTTATTTCCGTCATAAGGTTGATGTGTATGAGCTACGACTCAAAATTCCATGTTAGCTACACTATGGAAGAAAAAAAGCAATTTCTCGGATTAAAAATACCTTTGAAAATTTTCTAAAATGCATACATGATTTGAAAATCACTGATAAGCAACTAACACAATTTTTTTCTTTTAGATTATTTAAGGGTAAACATTAGGCACATATTAAATTTCTCTTTCAAAATATTAAATGGAAAAAATCTCAGAGTATATTGTATATTTGTTGATGACAGATTTGAAGAGATTTGATGAGACTGCAATGATCAGAAGTAGCCCGTTTAAAACATAAGATTGCTGAGGATCTAACACCCTGGGGAACAGAAGCTCCGACTTAGGTGAAAATCAAACCAACATGGAAAGGAAAACAAAATTGAATCTTTCAGTGAATATAATAAGAATTGAATTTATAATAAGGTCCACTGTAGGTATTACATGATTGGAGTTTATTTCCTAGACCCAAATAAATGTCAGTCCTGATCTCTCTCTACAAAGCCAAACTTGTTCTCCCTTTGGCTGGGCAATGCCTGGGCTTTACTTTTAAGTAAATATTCAAGGAGACCTGACATGACAAATGTGATGTAACCTGCCATGACAAATAGCTAACAAGTATTGCCTTCTATAGCACTCTGTGGTCTCCAAAATTATTGTTAGACATGCTGGAAACAATGATGCAGTTTCTCCGAGTTGCCGAGGTTGTAGTCTTGAAATGTTAAAAGTATGATCAACCTTGACATATTTTTCATCTTAAAAAGTACTGTGAAATATTTGCTCTTTAGATTCTGCTTTTTTATTTTCTATCTCAGTAGGTATTTTGCTGTCAAAGATGGGATCCTGATTAAAAAGGAAGTTCATGAAAACAGAAAATACATATTAATATAATTTTAACCAACAAATAAGAACAAATGGAACTTTTTGGTACACTGTGCTTAAAATAATTTGATCTGTGTGCAGCTGAAGTGCTTGAGGTATACCCTACTTCCTAAGTTCACATGCGGCTATCCCTTCCCTGCAACTGAGATAGTCACTGAAGACAAGTGTTTTGTGGTACTCACTGGTGTTAGAACATTGTGATATGATTGGAATGATGCACGACACCAGCACTACCTCTCATTGCTCATATCTCATAATTGCTTTTAAGAGTCTTGTGAGAGTGCTACTTATTATGGTTTGGATTTTGAATGTTTTCCAAAAACCCATATGTTGAAGATGGAGTCCCCAGCTGGTGGCAGTGCTAGGGGATAGTGGATCTTTGTGAGGCGGCACCTCCTGAAAGGAAGTTAGTCCACTGGGGGATGCACACTGAAAGTGAGCATTGGAGCCCCAACTACTGTTCTCTTGTTACTTCTGGCAGCCCTCAGGTTTTGCTTTTGCTTTACTGTGCATTTTCCATCGTGGTGTTTTGCCTCACAAAAAGCTCCAAAACAATGCAAGTAAGTGGTCGTGTATTGAAACTGAGCAAAAATAAATCTTTCCTCCTTTAAAGTTGATTATCTTAGGTATTTTATCACAAAGATGGAAAGCTGAGTAACATACTGCTTTCATAAGAAATGGATATTTCTAAGTTTGATGATTTAAAAAAATACTATTTTATCTGATCATTATAACACAAAGTAGAAATTGGTGCTTTTTAACAATCTCTCTCCATAGAATCAAATACAACAGTTGATTCCGCTCTGGAACAGAACCGGCTAGGAGAGTATACCTAGAGAGAGATAATGCTAGGAGAGTAATACCTAGGAAAGTAATTATGGAAGTAACTATTAGTAGAAATTTTGGTCATCTCATGCATACTGTAATATAACAGGTCAACCCAGGAAGGGAAAGCATGTCCCAGGATATCTGCACATCAGCTCAGATGCCAATTCCTGAGCAGGTTTTATAGAGTTATAATGCTTCAAAACTTGAGAAATTAAAAGTTGAAAGAAAAAATTAAAGAAAATGAGCTAAAGTTTCTATAAGAAGGAAGACCACTTAGACTGTACATTACAAATTCATTAGCATAATTTTTATTAGCTATCATAGCAGTTCACACCAGTGAATATTTACAAGAATAATCTTGAACATTTACAGGAAACTGAAGCCTAGGAATTATATGATATTCTGCAGAGTGGACTGAAGATACTCAGGACTAGACATTTTCAGTAGCACTAATCCACTTCTATAATAAACTCGAGGTAGACTGAGCACAATATATTAATAATTTCATTATATTGTCTGAAAGGACCTTTCCACGTGCATTGAGACTTCTATTCACTTCTCAAGATTATAAAATCCTAACATTGATGTGGGAAGCCATGCTTCAAATATGAAGTGTGACTTCAAAAGGAAGTTTGACTTCCATTCCCTCATGTAATAAGCAAAAGTTCTTTGAGAAAGATCACAAAGAATGTATATCCAAAACATTATGCCATTAGAATTGTCTGATTTTTGGAAACTCTTGAAATATTTCCCAAGATTTCTATTTACTCTTCTAAAGTACAGATTCTAGGGGAAAAAATCAATTTTCATTCTGACTTTGATCATCGTACTAATTCATTTGAAATGGGAGTATTTCCTTTTATTTTTTAGGCAAAAGTATAGAAAACCATCAAATCAAGCATGCTTTTCTCAGAACAATTATATGTAGCAATACAATAATTGAGCTGGTGGTGAAATCTTGTGAACATTAAAGTCAAAGTAAGTGTAGATAATAAATTTGTATTTTTGATTTTTAAATTTTAAAACATTTTAGTTTTATAGAAAGCTGGCAAAAAAGCAGAACATTTGTGTATCTTTCATCTAGATTTCTCTAGTACTGACATTTTATACTTAGTAAAAATATAAAACCAAGAAATTACCAATAACAAACTATTAACTTTATCCAGATTTCATCAGTTTTTCCAGTCTCATCCTTTGTGATCCCAGATCCAATCCATGATCTACCTTACGGTAATTATTATGGAGTAATAATTATTCTCACTAGTCTCCTTTGACCTCTGATCATCTTTTAGTGCTTCATGACTGTTAACCAGCTTTCCACGCCTGTGATAAATACCTGAGATAACTTAGAATGACAAGAGTTTTATTTTGGCTTAGAGTCTTGGAGATTTTAGTCTGTGATTAACTGATCCATTTCTTTTTGACTTGCGGCAAGGCAGCATATCATAAAACAAATGTGTGACAAAATCAGTCACCTAATGGCTGCAGTGGAAACTGAGAAGAGGAGTTTGGGGTTCTGTGGTTCATTTCAAGGGAACACTCCCGTGACTTACAGTTTCCCACTAGGCTCCACCTCTTAAAGTTTCCAGTAGCAGCAAGTTTGTGATTAAGCCCCTGATCTCTGGGCCTTTGGGGACATAGAACATTCACACTACACCAACAATCTTGATATTTTTTAAAAGACTGGTTAGATACTGTGGAAAATGCACTTCAATTTGGAGTTATCTGATTTTTCTCCATAATTAGATTGAGATTATGCATTTTTGGTAAGAACATCACAGCTGCAATGTGACTTTCTCTTTGAATACATCAGAAAGTGCAGGTAGTACATCGTGTGAAGTGACAGTTATTTGTTCTGGTTATTCCATTTACATTCAAATCATTTCTGGTTGAATTTTTCCTACATATGGTAAAAAGGTCATTATTGGTGGTATATGGTTATATGGGATTTTTTGCTTTTTTTTTTTTTTTTTTTTGAGACAGGGTCTTACTCTGATGTGCAAGGTGGCCTTGAACTCACTGTATAGCCCAGGCTGGCCTAGAACTCATGGCAATCCTCCTGCCTCAGCTTTTGCCTCAGGTATGTGCTACCAAGTCTAGCGGTTATATGGTTTTTTGTGGCAGTGATTGAACTCATGTCCTTGTGCATGAGACATAAGCAGTCTGTCACTGAACCATACTTCCCCTGCCTACTGTTACTTCTTTTGAGATTGAGTCTTATTAAATTGCTCAGGCTGGGCTTGAACTTACAGTCCTTTTGCTTTGGTATCCTGAAAGAAACTGTAGTGTCCTATGGTTTTTTGATAAATATGAAGAGTTGTGTTTTCATCAAAATAGTTATAATTCACAACATTTCCATCATTGCTTTTATTCACTTTGCTGCTTTCTGATCAACCCCTCTCAGCATCCCATGCTGCCAACTACCAGATTGCTTTCAATCCCTATAGTCTTGTTCCAGTAAAATGCATTTGTTTTTATCCACATTTTTGTGTGAATCCAGTTTGTCCCACTTAAATTCTTAATAGTATACTATTGTACAGTTGTAACATACTTTATTCTCTCATCAATTGAAGAAAATCTATCTTTCGAGATTGTGAGTAGACATTTGCCCACTTGCATAGGTTCAGATTATACCCTTTGAATAATGATGTGCAGTTTTTTCAGAATCATGGAATTGCCTTGTGTCTCTCCAAAACTCAGCTTATTGCATCTATGTGGGTCTTTTTCTATGGATAACTGTGTTTATTTTTTCATCAATACTACATTATCTTTGTTACTTTATTAATAAGTCTTGAAACTATGTAATGTGGGTCCTTAATTTTGTGCTTCTTTTTCAGAATTATTGTACTGATTGTAGTTTTTCTGTCTTTTCATAGACATACTAAAATTATCTTGCTACTGTGTATTTTCCATCCCAAAACATATGTTCAAACAAACAAAAGACAGTATAGTCAGCTGGAATTTTCACTGGGATTACAATGAACCTGTGGATAAATTTTTATTCTTCAAAATATTTTCTTTATAATATTGTTCAATATTAAAATATTATGCAGTTGGTATAAAATTATAACACAATATAATCTAAGATACATGTAAGATAATTATACTATTATATAGAATTACAGAATTATGTGATATTTCAATACAATATCATAAAATTTAGCTTTTCAGTTTATTAACAAGCATACAAGTCCATTTATTTAGATTTGCTTTATTTTGTAGTGTTCAGTATAGTTCTTGCTTGTATTTTGTTGACTTTATAGTTCAGTATTTCTTTTCCTTATTGGGAGTGCTATTGTAAATGTGACACTAAAATAATTTGAACTTGAATTATTTATTGCTATTCTATAGAAATATACTTATTTTATATACTAATCTTATATTTTGTGGTTTAGATAATCTCTCAGCTCTGGTAAGTCTTGTGGATTGTTTGGGATTTTCTTTATAAACAGTCATGCAGTTTGTGAATATGAGTAGTTTTATTCCTTCCTTTCCCATCTGGAGGTCTTTTATTTCTTTTCCTTGAGTTACTGCACTGGCCAGCAATCCCAATACAAGGTTCTGCAGAAGTGGTGAGAAAGGAAACTCTTGCCTTGTTTTCTATTTTGTGTAGGGATCAGAGCTTCTATTCTGCTGTCATTCTGCATAATGTTAGCTGTGAATTTTAGGTTTCTTTTTTCAAGTTTAGGAAATTCCCTTCTATTCTTCATTTGTAGAGACTTTTTATAATGGATGGACAATGAATTTTAGGAAATTTTTGTCTGATGAGATGATCATATGCCTTTTCTTCTTTATTCTGCTAGTATGTTGAATTACACAGTTTAAATTTTTGAATGTTGAAAAAGTTTTGTATTCTTGGGATAAACCTTCTTTCTTTATATTTATTATTCTTTTACAGATTGCTGATTTAATTTAGTTACATCCATTGAATATGATACATGTATATTTGTGAGGAGACCTTATAGTAGTGTTTTGGTCTGGATTTGGTATGAAACTAAGTTTGTCTTTATTACTCCATTAGTAGTCTTGAAATTTATAGTGACCTCAGAAAATGAGCTGGAAAGTCTCTTTCTTTGGACAGTGTTGTGTAGAATGAATATGATTTCTGAAATAATTTCTGGTATAATTTATCAGTGTAACTATCTGGCCTTGGAAATTTCTTTTTGAGGAAGTTTTACATTATAATTTATCAATAAATATAGAAATACTCAGGTTACATATAACTTTTTGAGTAGTTTGGGATTTTCAGGGAATTAGTTGTTTTTATCTAAGCTGTTGAATGTTAAGAGCATTAAGATTTTTGAAGTCTTCTTTTAGTGGCCTTGAATGTCTGAAAGCTCCGTTGTTACCCTCCCCTTTCGTTCCTGATGTTGATAATTTGGAGGGTCTGTTTCACTGTCAGTTTGCCAAGAATTGTATGAACTTTATTAATCTTTCCAAATAACCAACTTTTGTTTTCATTGATTTTATGTACTGTTTCCTATTTTTGACTTTATAAATTTCTATGTGTTTCTACATTGTTTCTGTCCTTTTTCCTTGGATTAACTTTTCCTGCTTTCATAAGGGAGATTAGTTACTGATTTTTTGATATAAATAACTGTATTACAAAATATATAAAATTCTCTCTGACTGTGGTAGAATTTCATATTATATATATTATATTTTAATTTTCATTCAGTGTAAAATAATTATTTTTCTTTTCAGATTTTTCTCTCTAACGAATGGATTATTGTGAAGTATACTGTTTATTTTTTCAAACTTCTGGGGATTTTACCCAAGTACTTTTCTATTATTGTTTGTTTAATTCCATTGTTTTCTGAAAACATACTTTCTAGACCTTCTATTTTAGATTTGTTAAAATTGGTTTTATACTCCAGAATATGTTCTGTATTGGTGAACGTTCCATATGCACTTAAAAAGAATGTGTATTATTGTCAGGTAAAATGTTTTACAAACATTGGTTAAGGTAAGTTGAATCAATATTATTCAGGTATTACAAATGGTTACAGATTTTCCTTCTACTTATTTTATCAGTACTGCAGAGTGCACTGGAATTTCTTACTCTAGCTCTTTTTGTTTTATATAAACAGCTAGCTTTTAGGAAATTAAAAATAAAAATTTTTTAACTTACCTTTATTCAATATCCAGCATTCTATTTGGATTCAGTTTTCAGCTGGTGTCATATTCCTTATGCCTGAAGTATTTTCTGAACCATTTCTATGGTGCAGAACTTTTGATAAAAAATTGTCTAAATTTTTGAGAAAATTTCCATTTATATTTCCCTCTCTCCCTCTTTTCTATCTTTCTGTCTTTACCTTTGCCCTTGCCTTTGTCTCTATTTCTGTGTGTCTCTGTCTCTGTCTCTCTTTCCTTCTCTTCTCTCTCTCTCTGTCACCTGGGATTAAGCCCAGGAGCTTTACATCAAGGTATATCACCAGCTTTTTTCATTTATTTAGTTTAAAGTCTTGTGACAGGGACTCATTAATTTGCCCAAGCTATAGTTCAATTTGCAATCTTCTAAACTCAGTTTCCCACAGAACTGGGATGACAGGCGTGTGCCACCACTATGTTTCTGAAAAATACTTTGGCTAGGTATAAAATTTCAAATTTACAGATGTTTTTCTTTAACTTTTTAAAAGATGTTACTTAATTCCACACTGTATTATTTCTGACAAGTTTTCTAGAATTCTTGCCTTTGTTTCTCAGTAGGTAATGTATATTTTTCCTGCTTTGACAACTTTCCAGATAGTCTTCTCTTTTGTTTTCAGCTATTAAGTACAGCACTGAAAGGTGTTTTTTGTGGTTGCTAATATTTTGTTCATAATAGTCTGTTATGAGCTTCTCTGATCTGTGTTAAAAAGTTATAATTGTATCAGCTTTTGTTTTATGAAATATTTTTTTCTGCCTTATGCTGCCTCTTCTGTCTCAGGGGTTCCAATTGCAAATATAATACACATACACACATTTTTGAAAAGTGTCACATCAAGTACCTGTAATGAATTTCTTATATTTTTATTTATTGATTTTATCTAATATTTAAAAACAATGCGTTTCTATATTAAACTACTTTAAACTGTAACTAGAATTTACAAGTTTTTCATATTTTTTCCTCTCCTAAAAAAGAAAAGAAGGATAACTCCTAAGAGTTTTGCATGTATCCTTTCACTCTTTTTCCTATTCAGACAAAAATAAATATATTCTCTATTCAGACACATACTCATATCATTTTAATACAGAGACTGGATAATAATGTACTTTTCTCATTATTTATTTTATAAAGACCATTTTGTTATGAAGATACATACATAACTTTATATCAGTCTTTTAAATTATATTATATTTCACTTTATGGATGAAATTTTACTTAATGAATCAATTATTGATGGACAATGAACATGTTTCAGTTTATAACTATCAAAAACAATATTGCAACAAACATGAATTATAATGTCTTTTTTTCTTAAGGAAGCTTTTCTAAGATAAGTCCTTAAACTTGTTTGTTAAAGCATATATTACACATACTTCGAATGTTGATGAATTGTTTCTGATTTAATGCCATGAGGATTACACCAGTGTCTATTACTGCCAGAAGTATATGGCAATGGCTGTTCCTTTTCAACTAAGCTCCTTGGGGCTTATTCTCAGGCAGTGGAGGTGATTGAAATCTCATGTTGCTACAGATATGAAAAATACAGTGTTCTGGGCATGTTCATTTGGCATTACAGCTGCAGCATGGATTGGGATAAATGACTTCCAATATGTGGAGATAAATGTAAATAATTTGAGAGGAATAGTTTGTGTAGGAAGAAAGATCAATGCTTCATAGAAAATGAAATAGGGCAGATTAATGCTTGAATGTGACAACTGAATCCAAAATTGTGAGATTGAGATTTGAGTCTTGAGTATGTCATTGTTACTAATGTAATGATCTTTGATAGTTTTTCTAATTTTCATTTTTCTTCTCTAGTTGTCTTACATTTGAGGAGGCACACTAAGGAGTTAGGGGTTATTGGCAGGAAAAGGTAATTAAATATGACAATGAGAGGTTTGGAGTTTTGACTATTGTGTTTGAAGTAAATACAGGATGTTAACATTGAAATACCCAACAGTTAATGGGTGAAACTGAGTTAGAACTAGGGGGATAAAGATGTAAAATTAATTTTTTCTGAGAATGCCTAGAGATTGACTCCCTGACCAAAGTCCCTCATGCAGTCTTTAGAGTGTGACTAGCTCACAATTTGAACATTTTCCACTTTGATCTCATTCTTTCAAAAGTGCCTAGAGTAGCCCATGGTCACATCAGTAGCAATCTGGCTTATTAGCAGCATTTTCCAAACATACTGTAACTGAGGTTGTCATTGGAAGTTAAAATTCAGTTTGTAGATTTGGGGAGATGACATCATCTGCATTAGCTTGAATTTCACATTGATTAGAGAATTATTTAAAAAACTATTGATGCTGTTAAAATTAAAATCTTATGTAACTTCACAACTCTATCCTTAGATACTGGATCTTGGTATAACCATGACAATGTACTGTTTTTATCCTTAAGGAACTTTAAGTCTGGTAGGAGGAGAATCAACATTTAAATTTAAAAACAATATAAATGGTATTCTGTTAAGACTATGTGGTTGGTATGGTGAAAAAAAAGAGAGATAAAGGATGGAGTGCTTAATTCTGTATTTCTGGAATGAGAGGTTAATGCTTCAGAAAGTTCTAGAGGGGCTTCTGTTGCATCTTAAAAAGGTAGTGTTTGTGGGTATATAACAGGGTAAGACACTGAAGGAGAAAAAGGGAGATCAATCACAAGAATTTGGAAAATATTTTGAAATACCACTGTGAAGATTGCAAGTAGATCATTCTGTCCTAGCTTCATGGGGCAGGTAAGTTGGGGCAGGCTGGATTGAAAGTTGCCATGTTAGAGTGGGTTTTGCTGAGACTATGGTCTCTTCCCCAAATTTTGCTATCTTCAATTTCCCCATCTTGTTTTTTTCTTCACTGTGATAATGTCTTCTTCCTTTCTTCACTGCAACTCACCTTGTGATCTGAATCCTAAATCAGAGATGATTTGAAGCTGAGTCATAATTTGAAAGATGATGCCTTTGGGAGAGAAGTCAAGATGGCTGATCAGTGAGCAACAAAATACAAAGCCTCCTAGGAGAAACAACTCATATGCTAGAATAAAACACCCTGGAAAGACCCAGACAGAGGGAGATGGATCCTCTTGACACAGGAAGAAATGAAAACATAAAAGAGCTCATCAAATATGTCAGGACTACAACTGAAACAGCTAAAAATTACAACACAGTGTTTTTGCAGTGGCCCACCAAGTTTAAGCCTGCCTGAATTTGCGCCAGTTTGAATTCGCGCTGGCCGGCAGAGCCACCCAAACTTGTTCCCGCCACCACTCACAGGAACTACAGCAGCCCTGAAGTCGGGTTTTGGTGAGCCCAACAGAGAGCAGAGCTGGCAAAGGGACCTTCATTAATCCACGGTCAGTGCTGAGAATGAGACCCCCCCCCCGCAGGAGGGCTGCAAACAAATGGGTGACATGTTGGAATTGGGCAGAAGGAACCCGAACTGGGAGTGACAGTGACTTCAGTTGGTTTCTCCCTCCACAGGGCAGATTCATGGGATTTGATTGGACTGGGCCGCGCCCCTGGCCAAGACCCAGTGAGCAATCCCAAATTGATTCCCTGCACCTAGCACGCACTAACTGGGTGAAGGCCCCTGAAATTTGGCTGGCCCAGTGGGGAGGGGCAGGCATACACAGCTGCTGCTTACACCTCAGTGACAAGAGCAGACAGGAGAGGGTGGAGGTCCCTTGCCAGCATGCTTCAGAGGAAATGTAGCCAACAGGGAAGGGGGCTGGAACCTGCACTGTAACTTGTGTGGAGAAAGCCAGGGCCATGACAGGAGAGAGAGGTGGGAGGAGGCCCCCAGCCCAGATCTGTGAGAGCAATGATCTAGGAGAGAGAAAAACAAGGGAGACTGAGGGTGGCAAACACGCAACATCAGACATGGCTTCAATAGAGATTAAGAGATATCTTTGGGGCCTTGTAGATGAGCTCAAAACTGAAATATTCAATCAGGTGAAGCAAGATATGAGTAGAGTAATAAAAGAAATGCTCTCAGGAAGCATCTCTTAGGAAGATACAGATGGAAGAAGGCAGGAACACACAAAAAGGAGAGAAACATTTGATAAAGAATATAAAGAAAATATAGAAGACATGAAGCAGATTCAAAGAGACTACCAGGAAATTAAAAACTCCTTTGAAAGCTGGCAAAATGCCTTAAAAGAAACTAAGGATAGACTATCAAAACTTGAAGACAAGTTTGCAGTGTGTGATCATGAAAGGAAAGATCTCTTAAAATAACAAGCAAACAAGCAGTAACAATACAAAGGCTAGAAGATGACAAGAGTCTACAATTTAAGAAATGTGAATGAAGAAGCAGGAATACATACAGGCAAACTACAAAGGCTATTCATGGAAATAATTAAGGAAAACTTCCCAAGCATGGGAAAAGAAAATGACATTCAGTTGTGTGAGGCATACAGAACTCCAGCCACCTACAACCAAAACAGATCTACACCCAGACATATAATAATCAAGTACCAGAAATTCAATATAAAAACAGAATATTAAAAGCCATCAGAGAAAAGAAACAGATTACCTATAAAGGTAAGCCCATCAGAATCACGGCTGACTTCACACAGACCATCAGATCAAGAAGAGCTTGGAGTGAAGTATTCCAAGCCCTGAAAGAAAATAACCTCCAGCCCAGATTGATGTACCCTGCAAAACTGTCACTAGAAATTAATGGAGAAACAAGATGCTTCCATGACAAAAAGGAACTGGGGTAGTTTGTGATCACCAATCCAACCCTACAGAGGATACTGAAGCATATTCTAGAGAGAGAGAAAAAAAATACCAGGATTTTAGGAACAGTGGCAAAAAGGCCTCAGTGAGTGGGCAGGCAGTAGAATAAAAGAGAAAACTAGACAAACAAAGGGAGAAAACAGCATAGCAGAAATGAGGCAGAGAAGGATGGCTAGAATCTCTAACATAGATGGCCTTGATACACTGTATTGTTAATAGTTCACCAGGATTTAAAACCCACATTACTCACACTACTCTGTTTAGATGTATTATATTCTGTTCCAGTCATTCTACCTGTATTAGTTTTGAGGGCACAGACAATAATCCCCAAAATAACAGGATATATTATGGTAATCATCCTTAATTTCCTATTAACTTAATGTAAAGCTCTGTAAAACCTACACTGTTTTACCATGACTGATCGTAATTGAATCTGGTTTGTTATATTGCTGTTTTGTATTGATACATTTTATTCAAAGCTGTTATGATTGATAGTATCAAGTCTGAGATTCTAGGCAACTACACTTAAGATGACAAGATTCACTAGAATATCCACTCTGGTTTGATTATTACCTGCCTTTGAAGTTTTATACTGTCTACAATGTTTTATTTTTACTAATATTGTTATGTATTGCTATATTCAATTATACTGCTATATTCATTTATGCCTGATGATATAGACAATTCTATTGAAGATAATAAGAAACAATACAGTAATCATTGTAGATCATCTTGTACCATGGTTTTATATGACTTTTTGGTTTCATGTTTTTATAGAAATTTGTTTTGTTTTGTCTTGATAAGTTTTGTTTTTCCCTCTAATACAGAAAGGATAGAAAAACATGTAGAGATTCATGCATGTGTAGCTGTTTGCACTCTCACTGTTTCTATGTCTACTTTGTATGCATTAATTTTGTAACTTGAGCAACTATTTCTAAGAGGACAATATGTAATTTATCAACTAGTGATTTCTTATTGTTTGTCTTCTTTTTGAAATTCTGTGTTATCTCTACCCTTTACATGCTTTTGTTTCTCTTTAAATAAATAAAAAAAAGATGATGCCTTTGGTTCACATTCACTTTGCTGTGATACAGTGGTAGCTGTGTTCAAGGCTATTTTAATACACTAGACAAAGTGAAATGTTCTGAGATTTTCTATTTATACATTTAAAAGAAGCAGGAAAAATGAAACATATTGTAAATACAATAAAGAAACAAATATGTGACATGTCTCCCAAGCACAGTGGAAAATGACTTTTGTGACACCATAACCCAACGACGCCTGAAGCAATTCAAAATATCTAGCATTCTGCATACTAACTTAGACATAGCACTTGTTTGTGGTAGAGCCTGAGACCAACAGGATCCTAGAGGAAAGAACTCTTTCACTCCTGAAGGTCTCCAGGTCAATTGGATGCCAGCCTGCTGCCAGCTGTTCTGCTGCCTTAATTTTAGGTCCTTCTCTATCTCCTCACTCTTTAAGTGATTCATTTTTATTTTTTTTTCTTTTGGCTCCTGTGTGCCTTCCTTTTCTCTGCTTTCAGTTACCTCACCATGAGGGAGATTTGCTTATTTGTTTGGAAAGACTCCAGTGTGTTGTGTCTTCTTTTACCCAACGGAAATGTCACTTGCTGCCCATGAAGACTGTGACATCATGACATCATACATCATGACATCATACATCATATTTGGGATTGGACTATAGTCTGATTCCCTACACATGCAGACAGACTTTATTTTAATATACTTTACGAAAATGTAATAAGTATAATACATGAAACAGGCTCAGGTACCTATTCACATAGGTAAGGTCTTCAAACACAGAACTCCTGACTTAGATTCTATACTACCCTTTCTATTAGCTGAATCTTGACATTTTCCCAAGGTACCTCTTTTCTGGGGGTAATATCAGACTGAAACGGCAGCCAGCATCTTTCCTCGTGTTTTGGATAGCTCTGGGGTGGGGCATGGAGGTTGCTGTATGCATTCTGTATTCTCCCAGTGGGAGAATATCACCCCCTCTATAGCACTGCACACTCAGAAGCCTTCCTTCTTCTGCGTGGTACCCTTGTTATTCCTCGAATCTGAGGTCACTATTCCAGATCCATTTTATTGATCTTTGTTCTGACACCACCCAATAGACATTTGATAAATGTTTCATGGCTGCTCACCTAAGGCAAGGGAAGTTGATGTTCCATCTAGAGGGTGTATGTAAATGTACTTTAGATTGTAGGTTGTGAAGTTAGTCATTTTAATTGTTTGAGTTCAAGGTACTTCTGAAGCACCCAAACATCTCCCCTCGAGATGTCCACTATGCTATGGTCTGTATATGAAATACCCCCCAGAGGCTCAATGTTGAAGGTTTGGTTCCTTGCTGGTGATCCTATAGGGAGGTTATGGAAATTTTAGAAGGTGAGACCTAGTTGGAAAAAGCAGGTCCCTGGGAATGTGCTTTTGAAGGGTAAATTTTTGTCATTGACCCCTGGCTCATGCTCTTTTCCTTTTCTTTAATTTCTGGCTGCCATGAGCTGAGCAGCTTCCTCTCCTACATGCATCCAATGCTGTGATAATCTGCTTCACCTCAGGCCCTACACACTGAGCCAGCTGACTGTGGACTGAACCTTCTGAAGCCACAAGCTGAAATAAACCTGTCCTTCTTTAAGTTTATTTTCATTGTCACGGCAGTGGAAAGCTGACTGATATGACCTCTCTTAGAAATGAAACTTTTCTGAAAAGTTTCATTCTCAGTGAGGCTCCCTGACCACACTCTGTTTGAAATTGTGCTACATTTCTATTGTATTTTTTTAATTTTCATTTTTAGTGTTTGTGTGACATATATTATTTGTTTTTTCTACTCAATTATTTTATTTATTGTTAGTCTTGGACAAAGACTTTTGTTCCTTTGCTCTTCCCTCCCTGGACTCTGTAACTATTTGACATTTACTAGAAATGAATAAATGAATGAATACATGAATGAAAGACTGAAGAGAAGAAGCACTTTTACTGTGTATTTTCCTTTCTTCTTGGGCTGGATTTTTTTGTTTCCAAACCTCATGTAGAATAAATTCTTTGACAGCTCTCTAATTTCCAACCATATTCAGAGACTGAGTTGCTAATTCTTAGTCTTAATCTCAAATTCCCAGATAATAAAATAAAGTCAACCCTGTTTGCATCTGCTCTGTGTCCTGGCTCATGATGCCATGGCCCTGGGATCAAGGACACAAAGAACCCACTTAGCTTGTTGCCAGGTGGGATAGTTGTACAATGAGTAGGCATCAGGTATCCACAGTAGTTCAGGAGGACTGATCGGTGTTTCCAAATCCATTTTAAATTCCCTAAACTTCTAAACTTGGTTCACAAAGGGATATTTTTATTATCATCTTATCTTTAGCAGCTAGTAAGATTCTGAGGAGCAATTCTCATGGTTTGAATTTTTATATGTTTCAGCTGATCATTTCTGATGCTTATGGTTTTGTTTTATTGATGATAATGAAGGAAAATGTTAGTAATTGGAAACTGACTATGTGACAATGATGTGGTGAAGGAAAAAGATAAATCAGAGCATTTATGGATAAATCATTTGAAGAGGTGATAATGGCAGGGAGATTTAGGATTACTTCAGGAAGAGCAATCCTTCCTTGAAATGTCCAAAGATTCTTGGTGAGCTAATGTTTTTGATGCAAGGGCTTGACTGCAGGATAATAGCTTACAAGTTGTCCCTTGTTGTTTGGTGATGTTAATGGACAGGAAGTGAGTAATGATTTATAAAGTGATGTTGGAGCTAACAGAGAGTTAACAAGTCTCCCTGACCAGGAGTAGCAAGCAGAAGGAAGCAGCATTTGCAGCTCATGGAGGAGGGAAGGGTTTTCTTTCATTGTCTGTTCCTGCCTCACTCCTCTTCCCAATAGTACAGAGCCTGAGAATGATCTCTGACAGCACCTTTATAGCAGGTGGCCAAGTAAAATACAAGATGTCCAGATAAATTTGAAATATAGATAGAATATATATAAGAATATATATATATGTATATATATATATATATATATACATATACATATATGTTTAGCATGTGTTCCAAGCTTTTATAGGTTAATGTATATTAAGGGATGATTCAACATTAGCCTGGCATGGTAGCACTTGCCTACAGTCCTAGCACTCTGGGAAGCTAAGGCAGGAAGATGACTGGTGTGAGCCTGGTCTGGTGAACTTAGCAACTGTGTGTCTTTAAAAAACATGAGAGTCTGTATTTTTCTTTGTTAACTCTGCTAACTCTACTTACAGTCCATATGATTTTTTTGGAAGGAATTGCAAATTGTTTATTTCTTATATTAAGTCATATTTTCATAGCTATAATATTCTTTTTTTTCTTCAAAATTTTTGTTATTTTGAAGGTAGTGAAATACAAGAGAACAAGACAGAACAAAGTCACTTGAGACAGTGCAGTGAAATTGGTATAGAAGTTCACAACAGGTTACCTGGATAACATTAATAGGTACCATAGTATATCTCATTATCTTCACAACAGTTGTTCTTTCATTCAGGTATAGCAAAATCAAACCAAATACAGAATATTATAGAACTTATCAAAGCAGAATATTGAATAGACTAATACAATTAATCAGAACAAAGCAAAACAGTGATAACAATATTTGCCTTCAAAAAGACGGTAGAAGGAAATCACTCCTATTTGCTAAATTGCATATGGTCAACCTCTCAAGAGCTGCTCAGACCTCTGACTCCCATTTGTTAATGGGGGGGGGGGATGTTTGACTCTCAGCTATGCGGCCGATAGGCTCATAGCTGCTTACCAGGGAGGCAAGTGGGTTGCTTGGTTTCCCAGCTCCCCAAGTTCCAACATGGCACAGATCTTGGGAGATGCTGGCTGGTTCTCCCTCTGGGGTGGCATGATTTCTTAAAAAGTTATCAACTAACCTAGATACATAAGTTCACACCTAGCACCCTTGGGTGATCTACCAAAGAATACAACTTTAAAACTGAACTAGGTAGAAAATTGTGTTGTTATTAAGTACTCAGACCTGATGTTTGATAAGTTACATTAAAATGATGCTATTATAGATTATAGGTTGTGCTGGGAATGTGTGGATCTTTTTATTTTATTTTATTCCATTCTACATTTCTAAGAGGGAACCTGGTGAATCACAGGCTGAACTAGGCAGAGAGAACTAAAGATTCATAGTTCAGTCTCTCATTTTACACAAAAGGGACCTGAAATGATGGAAAGGAAATAAAGTCTTTGGGTCAGATATGAAAAATCCAAGTTTAGATTTGACTCCTTCAAGGTTGGAGGAAATGGGTAAAAGACAGCTCCGTCTGAGCTCTGAAGTGGAGATGGTAACATCTTCCTTACAGGGTCCTGATAAAGATTAAATGAGTTGCCACAGTGCCCCAAGCTTTTGAGGCATCTTGCTGTCTGCTCTCTCCCAGCAGCTGGGCAGCTGGTAGGTCCTATAAGGCCTGAAGGGTTCTGCTCCTACCACCTGCCACCTTCAGAGGTCAATCTGATTGTCAGCAGTGTTGCTTTTGAGTGGTCACTGGCACTGTTCCTTACCAAAGCAGGGCATAGAGTCATTTCCTTCTGCAGGGCAAATTGCTAGCTTAAACTATGGCCCTATAAGCAAACAAAGAAACAAACAGAAAAACAAAACAAATTGAGAAGAAATAAACAATGCTCAGATACAAAGGAAATCTAGACACAAAAAACTCAGCAAAAGCACCCTGACACTGGGAGAGTGCATTTTATTTCACTGAAGCAGGCATCTGAATGATGTTTTCCCCAAACTCCAAACTTTGCTTCTGTTCAACCCTTGGTATTTGTTTACCCTATCTTGTCAGTTATTTGCTTCAGCTGCTCATTTTCACATCCTCTAATGCTGCAGTTACCGAACAATGGTCCTTGAGGTGGTCGCAGCAGCATCTGGGAACTTACTACAAATGCAAGTTCTCAAAGGTCTCCTGGTCTGACCTTCTAGGTCCTGCCATTCCTCCTGCCTGCCTTTTTGTCCCTGTGGACACTCAGTAACTGTTAAGTGATGATTGGAGAAGAAGGGGCATTTGCATTCATTAAATATTAAATTTAGACCTGGATTTAATTTATTGAGGTGTGCTTGAGTGACAACACAGAGAGCTCCATGTCATCAAGAGAAAAACATTATGTCACTCCTCAGAGTTCCCTGGGCCTGTGAGGGCTGGCATGCTCCCTAGAGGCACAGAGGAAGCCCAGGGAAGGTCAGGAGACAGAAGCAGGAGCAAGAGAAACACTGAGGCAAATAAAGGCCAGAGCCCTTATTGAGGTTTGTGCAGAAAAGGGAAGGTAGAGCAGAAGAAACAGCCTGGGATGGGCTGAATTCATAGAGGGACAGGGCAATCTGTATTTGCTTGAATTTGTCCTTGGTGTGTCAATTAAACAAGGAGATGAGGATGGGTTGGGTGCAGTTAGGGTTGATTGGACCTGAGAGGTACTATCTTTCCATGGCCAGCAATGTTAAAACATCCCTGAAACTATAGTTAATATAAGTGTGTGCCAGAGATTGTGCCAGATACCACAGCAGCCCTGGTATTATCCTCACACTTTATAAATAATGAAACGGAAGTTCAGAAAGGTCAAGTCATTTGTCTAAGTTCACACAGTAGCACATGCTAGAGCAGGGTTTTAAGACGGGGTTGATTTTAACAGTCCTTTTAAAGCTATAAAGCTATGTAAAAGAGTCTAGATTTTCTCCCAGGAATTATATAAAATTGGAAGGACCATAGACTAGCAATGGCGGAGGAGAATTGAGCTGCGAAGTTTTTCAGCAGTGAGGGACTGTGGTTTGGGAGGGAGCAGCAGTGGCAGAGTCACAGCTGCCAGCAGTTCTGCTTCACCCTGCAGTAGGGAGTGGGATGGGATAGACGCCCCGCGTTTCTCACAGCCAAGTTTAAAACAATTTAAATGAAGCAAAGGATTCAATTAGGAATGCTTGAGGAAGCCAGGCACGTCTCATCTGTGTGGGCAGCAAAGGAGCAGAAAACATTCAGCCTTTGCAAGCTGCGACCGCTTGAGCTTTGAAGTATGGTGTTGCCTCACGGAAGAGCAAAAGAATACATCGAATACCTTAGAGAGATGAATTTCCCTAGGAGAGAAAAAAAATAAAACAAAGGAAGATCCTCTGATTACATTTAAATATTTCCTTGCCAATGCTTGAGGGAATTCTAGCATTCCTCACTGGCTGGGGAAAAGCTTTTGTGCCTGGGAAAAAGGTGATTAGGACTGAGATCCCCAGAGGAAGAGGGCGAAGGAGAGTGGGAAGGAGGAAGGGGTGTTTCAATAGCAGCACAGGTGCAACAGTTTGGAGTGAGTGATGGCCTTACAAATGACCCTGGCACAGAGCAGAGGAAACCCAAGGAGAAGATGAATTGAATTACAGCGCCAGCATGTATGCATTTGATTTCTGCTGTAGAGTCTAATGGATGGTGGGCTGGCTGACCAGCTGGGGTAAGGTCAGAATATTGAGGAAATGGGAGGGGCCAGAGATGAACAATTTTCCGGATAAGGAACAATCCTTGGGTTGTTTGCTTTTGGATAGAGCATTTTGGGGGCTGAAAGGGTTCATCTTACAATCTCCTTTAACAACGAGCACTTTAATTATTTTCCATGACGGCATATGTCCAATCCCTCAGGAGTTTACATTAAGACAATAGAAGGCAAATTGGGAGCAAAATATTTGCTTTATAGCTTATTTTCCAAGAAAATTGAAACAGCACTCTTTTTCATTAGACTGCTAAATATACAATATAAGTTTTATGAAAAATTCATATCCATATATTTTTTTTCTTTTTGACACAGGGTTTCACTATGCAGTTCTGGCTAGTCTTCAAATCACTTTGTAGCCCAGGCTGGTCTCCAATTTGCAGCAATCCTCCTGCCTCAGCCTCTGAAGTGCTGGCATTACAGGCATGTGCCACCATGCCTGTTCATATACTTTTTCTATAACAATAAATATTGCTAAAATATTTTCCTTGTGAATAATTTATCATATATAAAATTCATCCTAATTTTATACTTATGATTTCATATTTCCTTGGAAAGTTAATAAAATTAACAGACATGATCAAATTGATACCTAAATATTTAATTAACTTTTCAAAAGTATAAATTCATTTAGAGATAATTAAAAGTTTGGATTATCCAGTTGGTCAGTATTTAGTGTTTATTCAATTTTCTATTGACTTTTATTCATGTTATATCTTGCATCTCTGTTGGCCTTGCTTCTTATTTTTTAATTTTTTAATTTTAAAGGGAATAAAACCAAACAAAATAAAACAAAATAAAGCCAATCAAAACAGAATAGTGAAAGTCATATAAGACTTTAAAACAAGATAATAGGAAATCAACAATGTCTACCATAATGCCTTTTTTTACCTTTAAAATCAAAACAGAACTGAATGAAACCAATCAAAACAGATCATTGAATAAAACAAAACAAACAGAACAAAAAAAACACATTGGATTTCAAAAACAAGACAGAAGGAAATCCCCCACATTTGCTATATTGCATATTGCTATCTTCTTAATAGATGCTCAGACTACCAGCCTTATTGCAATCAAACAAAACAAGCATTTAGTTGTTTTTTTATCTCAAGTGCTATCAACTTAACCTTTTGTCTGAACCAACCAGTCACTTATGGGGGTGAGGGGTTGGAGGAGGATGGTTCTTGTCTCTCAGCCCACATGCCAGTTGGTTCATGGGGAGGGTGAATTTGCCTCTTGTTTCTTCTCCTAGCCCCAGCATGGCTTCCACTGACTCACAGGAAGGGTGAATTGGCTTGTTTCTCCTCCTGGGACCCCATGGCTTGTGCTGGCTTGCTGGAAGAGCAAATTTACCACCTCTGCTTGTTAAATTAAGTATTTTAACATTTTCTCTAAATCCCTTTGGATAACTTGGCAGGGAGTGACATTATATACCTCAATGTCCAACAAACATGATTCTATTTCAGAAAATGTATATTAGGCCTCAAAAAAAAAAAAAACAACAACAACCCACACAAGAATGGAATAACCTTCTTGTGTGCTTATGTAACAAACACAAGAAATAAACATATTAAGGGCAGCAAAATAAATCATTATAAAAGAAGCATAATCTGATGAATAAGACAGATCTGAATTCAAGTCTTGGCACTTGGTAACACTGGGTGAGTTAACTTAAATCATGAGTTTCAGTTTCTTAGACTATAGCAATGTCTCACAGGATTGTTGTGAGAATTAAATGAGGTGATGTCTGCTCAGCACCTAGACATTTTCCTGTATATCTAGGCCCTCAACATAGGGAGGCCAACACATCCCTTTCCCTGCTTTAACAACTCTTTAAGAAAAACTGTGGTACATTGGAGGACTCCTGTGCTGGGGCTCTGAGGGCTGGAGTGTCACCTAGCTGTGGGATCCTGGACATGGCAGTGCACCCCTCTAAATCTTGACTCACTCATGTCAGTCCTTCATCTCCCTTCTGGAAGACACACTGGTGCCCAAGTTGTGCTCCTCATTCATGCCGACCTCACTCCTAGGCACCAGTGCTATGGTATGGTGTCACCTTGATGTCCAGTTTCAACAGCATCCTACTCTTTACCCTGAGTGTTTCTATGCATTTGTAAAAGCTGCCTCTTATTGTGACTTTGATTCAGAGATCACAGAAAGACCCGTACCTGCCCTGTCTGCTTTATAGGATTTTGTGAGGAATTGATAAAATAAATGAAAGTCACTTAAAAATGTAAAGTGCTAGACAAGTGTGCATTAAATCTTTGAGCTTATGCCTCTGGATCTGAAAACTCTTGTCCTTCCTTTCCAAAAGCTTAAATTACCTTATGTATTTTGTGTCATTTAGTCTCACCACTTCCCTTTAAATTAAAGAGCTAATTGCTAGGTTTAATAAACTTCTCCCTTCTAATAGTCTATTAGTTATTTTGTCTTTTCCATGTTGTGCAAAGTGACAGCAGGATTGGCTTTGAGGCCTTCCAGGATTTGCTACTTGAATCCTTTCCTAGGATTCAATATCGATAGCACAAAGAGAGGAGGGGATGACTTCATTTCAGATCTTTCTTTCCTGTGTTGCAACTGGCAACACACTTTGATAAGGTTTTTGAGGAAACAAAACTGAAAATAATAACAGTGGGCTAGAATCTGTTTTCTGAGTGATATTTATTTTCCTTGGGTTCCTCCAGGTTTCCTGAATTCCAAAATAGCATCTGAACAAAGAAATTTGCTAACAAGACTAAGATCCCCTGCAAGTGAGGCATCTTATTTGGAAGAACATCCAGTCTGCCCTGCACAGCATTATGTTTTATTTATATTGGTGATGATACTACTTGCTGCTTTGTACTTTACTCATCCTTTTCAGTGGTTTTTAAAAATTTCTCTTTAGAAGCTGTGTGCTTTAATTCATCAATATTCAATATTAGACTTTTGATTCTTGGAGAACAGACTGTATCTTTCTACTTTACAGCTTTACTTCTACTATGTAGAAGATGCTGAGAAATGTTTTTTGAACTGAATGAATACAGGATTTTATAATAGTGTTCAAACAACCTGGATGGTACTGAGATTGACAATACCTGTTGGTATGCTTCTCGCTCCTCTCAGCACGAGTGACATGCAAACTGTTTACTTCTTTGATTCTCAGCTATGGTGTCGTGCTGTGGACCTTATCATTGGTGGTGTTCATAGTACTGAAAGTGTCATACATGGCTGATAACCATTGGAAACTCACTACAGAGGTGAGTCTTCTCCTTACTGTGAATTATCTGCAGCAGAATTTAGAGCCGGTTGGATCTTGCTAGATCTCCAAACTAATATTTCTTCGGAGAGGATGCTCTATGATGTGAGAGTGTAGGAATGATGACTGGGGTTGAGAAATGAGGAACGGCAGCAGAGACAGCATAAAGAGAGTTTTGGGAAAGAAATCTTTGACTTGCATCAGGTAGGAGAGGGAAGAAAAATTATAAACCATTATTCTGGGAAAGGCAGGGATCTGAGTTATGGTTGAATAACACAATTGATAATGCATATTTATATTTCTCTAGCTTTAAGAACAACTAACACATTATGACTACTCATTGTAAAAAATTCTCAATGAGAGGAAGAAATGCTGTGTCATACAATTGCAAAATTATAGAACTGAGATAGTCTAATTTGGTTTCTTAATTTTACTTTTGATCAAATCAAGACTTTCCAAAAGATCTTCATATACCTTATTTCTATTTTTCCTACCACATTTATTTAGGAATTATGTAGAATGCTTGATATCATTCATAGTGAGACTGGCCTTACTGCAAAGGGTTCAAACATAAGCCATGGTGACAATGAACACGTTGAACAAGACAGAGACAATCTGATAACTGGCTAAACAGTCATTTTATTTCCATAAGTACCTTGCATGACATTTTCCTATAATAACTTCCTTATAAATCTTACATTCAATTTTACTGAGAAGAGTTTATCAGGTGTCTAAAAGAACAGAATGAATTCATGGATTTTGGTAGCAACAAACCAAGATGTCTTGTTTTAAGTCAAATTTTCCAGGGCTATTTGATTCTCAATATAATCATCTTTTTTGGAGTGGTCTTATGTGTGCTTTGAAATTTTCTGTTATGTGTGTAAGAAATATTCTGCTTCCTTCTTCTGTGCTGTTTTTTAGAACATTACTCTCTGAAATAATGACATAGTCTCTTTTGTGAACTGATTAGAGTCACCTCAAATGCCTCCACACAGTTGTCCTCAACTAACCACGCTGCTTGGAAAAAACCTGTTATTTCATTGATGGCTACAGTCCCTGTTGATTAGGACAGTGGTCCTAGTCACAAGGTTTTCCTCATGCTGTGGAAAATTCTTGGCATCTTTGTGGTATGGTATGTTCATTCTGAATCACGGATAGATTTTTCTGAACTTCCTGTTTGTGTCATCAGGATTAAGAATGTAAACTAATGTTAACTGCTTGACTGACATCTAGTGGATAATGCCAGTGGTGCTGTTAGAACTGTTTACCTTCCTCCTTCTCCTCCCGTTTGATAGGTGTGATGCGTTGTGGTTGTTCAGAGCTATCTATATGGGGAAAAATATCACATGGGAGAAAACCATTGTCTTAGTTATATCACTACCCAATACAATGGCAGAAATAGAAATCTGTAAGTGAAGATACTTTTTATAAGTGTGAAATCATATCTAGTACCTTGGAATAGAAAACAAACAATTACTGAATTAGGTCATTGGTTTGTTGGAAAGGACTGTGATATATTTTGATACTAAAAGATTGTAAAACATACAGATATCCATACAAAATTGGAATGCTTATTATTTCATGTGTTTTTTTCTTTTTACTTTAGCTTACAGCTTTAGAGATACACAGAAAAAGTTTTGATTTTGTTCTGATATGAAATACTTCTTGTGAATTTAAGTAAATGTGTTAAAACTGTACCACTTTTCTAAGGCTCAAATACTGTTAACACAAAACTACAATGACTTTTTATTTGTATTTTTTTCTGCCTGCTGGAAAATTTTATTATTATTAAAAACATAAAAAGGTTGATCATACCAATAAATTTTAAACATAAAATGTTTTAGGAAAAATATATGCTGTTATAATTAAGGTATTAGAATCTGGATGATCACAGAAATATAGTTCAGATGTAAATTTAAACTCTGATTTTACAGAAAATGTTCTGGCCACTTTTTATTCAAGGAGTTGTCAGATACAGAGAAGACACAGATTAGACAAAGGGTAATATAACAACTTATTCTGCAGATTCCTCTCTCTCTCTCTCTCTCTCTCTCTCTCTCTCTCTCTGTCTCTCTCTTTCTATCTCTCTGTCACAGTCTTGCTATGTAATTTAGCCTGGCTTTGAGTTCACTGTGTAGCCCAGGCTGGCCTTGAATTTATGGCAATCCTCCTGCCTCTGCCTCCCAAGTGCTGGGAATAGAGGTCTAAGCCACCATGCCAGCCAGATTTCTATTCTTGAATAAAGTAAACTTCAATTGCCAATAATAACATATATTTCTGACATGCAATGTTACAGATTTTTAAAAATGCATTATTTCTTGATAGATATCTTTTTTAGAAGACATTTACTTTCTTATTCTATTCTCTCTCTTATGACATGCAAAACTTCAAGTAAAACCAGCACACTGTCTTAAAGGACACCTTGTACTGTGTCATTGCATTGTATGGAAGGGGACGCTCCCCTCCGATAGAGTAGACTCTCAGAAAAGAAAAGTCACGCTGCTTCCGAGTCAGGGCCAAGGGCTTATGTTTCTCTTTATGGTGACCAGCGCACCAGATAGACCTTATTCTTGGTCCTGCAATCATTGTCTCCCTCGCAGTGCTAAGAGGTCAATTGCCACGGTGGCCGTTCTAGCCGGTGAAAAGAAACGGCCAAAATCAGAAGTATTTTCACAAGCAGTTGCACCCTGGTGGGACGGGAAGAGACTCCCAGTTTGCTAACTGTGTCTTTTACACATGTTCATGCATTGATACTGATTCCTGGGTGGTGATGTGATCAAGCTGATTACTACTACACTCCACTTAGGAGACCCAGTATCTTGTTTTCCTTTTAGTTTTTTAACTGAAGTATAATATGCACATAGTGGAAATGCGGTGTTGTACTTCAGTGAATTTTAACGAATGTAGAACCTGTGTAATCCATGTCGTCCAATATCAAGATTAAAAATATTTTCATCTCCATAGAAAGTTCACTGAACCCCCCTACCCCACCCCTTACTCCCCTCAGGGACCACTGTTCTTGCTTTTTTCACCATTTTTCCTGGTCTAGAATTTAATGTAAATGGAAACGTAGTGTGTGCACTCATAAGGTCTGTCCTCTGCATAATGTTTTTGATACTTCTGATACTCTGTTGTGGATACACCCCAGGCTTTCTTCCCTAGTAAAAGGGCCAGTCCCTGGAACACTACATTGTTACTAGTATTCAGGCATTCAATACTATCAGGGTTTGAAGTCATTTTTTTTTTTTAAATCATCTTTGGTTTTTTGAAACAGGGTTTCACTATGTATCCCACACTGGCCTTGAACTCACTCCTTCTGCCTCAGCCTCATCAGTGCTGGATTTACAGGCACGGACCTCACCCAGCTGAAGCAGTTTTAGAATTATCATTAGGTCATTATCATTAGTAGTTTTAGAATGAAGCCACTATGCGAGCGCATGTACGCATATACACACACACACACACCCTTATCTATTAAATTTAAAATATGCTTGCAGATGCATACCTTTGCTTTATACCATGCTCAAGTTATTTGCGTTAATTTTTTTCCTAAGTGCAATTATGTTATTAAATTAAAATGCAGTTCAGTTAAATTCAATTATCTCTTTTTAAATTTAATTTAAATTTTTTATTTCAATGGTTTTTGAGACCATTGGACCTTAATAGATTGCATCCAAGACATAAAATACATATCTTGGGGCTGGGGATTTAGCACAGTGGCATAAGTGCCTGACTGAAAAGTGCAAGGTCATGAGTTTGATCCCCAGTTCCAAAAAACAAACAAACAAACAAACAAACAAAAGTATCTCTTTCTGTCTCTGTTTCTCTCTCTATCCTGAATACAGCAATGAACTGGATTATGATTTATGAGACAATTTAAAGATATTTTTATTAAATTAGTTAATAATTTTATATTTATTACCTCAAATGATATATTTGTTTACAACTTTGGTTGTGATATAATAAATGGATGCATTATGTTGTATTTAGTGTGTTATCTTTTTGTTGTCTTCTTTAAAAATTTTCCTTTTGTGCTTAGAATTGAATTTTTTTAAAGATATTTTGGCACATCTAATAACTTTAAAAATCAGAAAGCTAATATTTTTTAGTTGCATTGTTTCTGTTTTGTGAGAACAAAACATATGTATTGTCTTGGTTACTTTGCTCATTGCTGAGGCAAAATACCCAACACCCAAAGTTAAAGGAGGAAAGGTTTACTTAACTCACAGTGTATAGAGGTGTCAGTCCATAATCAGCTGGTTCCAAGGCAGTGTGGCATGGCAGAAGGGCCAATCATTCACTGCAGCGAAAGACAGTAAAAGCAGCAGAGCAAAAGAGGGCAGCAAGCCTTTTTCCATCCCTTATACTGTATATGGGCCACCCACCCTAAGGTGGTGTAGCACTCACACTCCTATTCCTAACAATAGACATTGAACCAATCACAAACTAGATTTAGCTGCCTCCAAAAGGGCCTCCACCATGACTGAATGAGGCTTTGTGGGGACATCCGGACAGAAATCATAAACTGTGTATAGTGTATTCCCTCCTGAGCCTCATCCTTGTTTTGGTCTTATATCTAGAGAAACAAAATATCTGAAATGTTTATCATTAATCTTTTTGTCTGGAATTTTGATATTGGGTATAACTTATTTTTTAAAAAAATCCTCTGTAGAAAAATATGTGTGTAATCCTTTCAGAATTCTTCCATTTTCAAATTGTTTTTCTATACCCTGACACTTGAAGGATATTTTGATGCACATAAAATCTTTAGCTTGCAATTTCCTTAAACGTCTTTAAAATGAAGATTGCTTTTGTTTTGCTTTTCACATTGCTTATGAAAACTGTATAGGTTTTGTAAATTTTTTGCCAGTTCATTTACTTTTTCTTTTTTTATTTTTTCTCCTCAGGTCCTGAAGAAATTTTTTCTTTACTCTAAAGGTTTTGAAAGTCTGTTCCAGAGTGGTACCTGGTGCCACTTTCCAGAGTGTGGATTCAATTATTCTTTTATTCCTGAAAAGTTTTCTTTATATTTTAAAATATTAGCTTTGCTTTTCCTTCCCTTGTTCCTTCCTTTCTTCCTTCTTTAATTTATTCTTATTTTCTCGCCTTCTTTAGGAACTCTGGTAATGCATCAATTGGGTTTTATTTACCAGACTCACATTTCAGCCACTATGAACATCCTTACTTCCCTCTTTAAAAAAAGAAATGGCATTTTTATGCTTTTGTATCTTTTCCTTTTTTCTTCTTCATTTAATAACATTGCTTAGTGTTTGATTCAAACCTCTTATTTCCTTGAGTGTCATATAATTTAAAAATATTTTTTTGATATTTTGTTTCAATTTTTCTCTTCTTGAATTTGATCTGTGCAATTTTGTTTTATACTCTCCTCTGTCCTTGTTTGGTTTTAGTTATGGAATGTATGATTAAAAGTTATTTTTCATATTCTCAGATGATTTCTGAAAAACATAATTTGTATTATATGGATTATTGTGCTACCATTATTTCTATATCTTGGATTTATTTAAGGTAGGATTTTTATCAACTAAATTGTTTTGGGTCGTATTTTCTATTTTTTATTTGTAGGAATTATGATGACATTAAAAATTTTTTTCATATTTTTTATGCATTTTGTGGACTAGATCCTAGGACAAGAGCACTTTCTCTGCTAGTATAATGAAATATAGTACATTTAATGTATGATATTGGTTTTGGGAGGCTCTACCCTACCTATGTGGATTACGCATGGATTACACAGATTCTACCCTTCTTTCACTACCTGGTTTCTGAGGAACACTATCTTTCCACGGTTAATTTGATTTCTCTGGAAATGAGTTCTTTGAGACTGCCACTTTTAATCTTTATCACTTTGTAGTCCCTCTTCCAAAGTCAGTGTCATAAATGACCAATTCTAAGACCCATGTTCAGTTTTTGGCACTTCCTTGTTAGAATTTGCCTTTCTTGGAGAATTTTTATTTCAACTTCTTTCTTTTTTTTTTTTTTCAGTTTTTGCACTCAAAATATTACAATAGTAATGGAATCTCATTTATGCAGTTCTTTGTCTGCTAGCCTTCTGTGACTTTTTATTTGTACTACTTTGTGATTGATATTTTTTGAGTGTAGATAATGTATGTGGAGATTTGGTATCAAGTGACTGATATTATACTAAATGTTTGGAAATTCTCAAATTTGTTTTTTGCTACTGACTTGTAATTCAATTACTTTTTAGCTAACTGCTTAATTATAATCTTTTCAAAACTTTGAAACGTTTTGTAGCTTAAGATGATTTTGTGTGTGTATGCATACATGCGTGTGTATTTAGTGCTAGAGATTGAACACAAAGCGTCACACGTACCAGTAAGCACTCTTCCACTGAGCTACATTCCCAGCTCATTAGAGTAATTTAAACAGGTGAATATTCCACATATTCTTGAACAGAGTATAAATTCTGCCACTGTCCTGACATTTGTCAATTAGGTGTTGCTATTTATTTGATATTCTTTATATTAGTATTAATTTCCCCCTACTTTTCTATTACAGAGAAATGAGAGATATTGTTACATTTCCAAGTGGATTTCTATTTCTTCCTTTACCCTTTCAGTTTTTACTTTATCTAGTTTGAAGTTTTATTAGGTCCATGTTGTCTTAAGTCCTTTCACATTTAGGATGGTTAGTTATGCTTGATCAATTGACCTTCTATTATAATGAGATGTTCCTTTTAAAAAAATCAATGGCAATACTTAGCATCTTGAAGTCTACTTTGATATTAATATAACTAATTCAGATTTCTTATTACTAGTGAGTTTTTTTTATTGAAAGAGGGGGGAAGAAAAACAGAAAAAAGGGTAGAAACAATACAGAATTTAAAAAAAATAAACAGTAAGAAATCACTATTTGATACATTACATATTGTCTTCTTGGATATAATTGTTCAAGTTACAAAATTAAAGCATACAAAGTGGACATTCAAACAGTAAGTCTGCAAACAGTTCTGTTCACCGATCCAACAAAAACTTAATAACCTGGTTATCAATCCTACACACTTAAGTATACGTATAGTTAACTCTTTTAGAGCACTTTCTTTTCCTCCTCTTCCTTTTTTAAATTTTTTTTTTTATTTAAAGAAAAAACTGAAACAGAAAGAGGGTAGAAACAACACAAAATCTCAAAAACAAAACAAAACAACAACAACAAAAAAACCCAAAACAAAAATAGTAACCAGTAAAAAATCACTAGTTGATAATTACATACTTTCCCCTTAGATGCAGTTGCTCAAGTTATAAAAGTAAAGTCCACAGAGTGGACATCCAAACAGTGAGACTACAGTCAGTTTTGCTCATCCATCCAACTAAAACTTTAGCAACATGGCTATTAATTCCACTCACTCAAACATGCATGCAGTTATATCATTTAGAATATTCTCTTTTCCTTTTTTTTCTGTACAATAACTATAATCCATTCTCATAAACTACTTAGAAATTCTACACATGTATAAGTCTCTACATATATACCTAGCCTTTCTGTATTAGAGGGAGAAACAAATCAAAACAAGTCAGCAACACAAATTCCTAGAGAAACACGAAATGACAAGAACATACAAAAATACAACACTAGGTGATCTAGGGTAGTCATTATGATGGCTCTTGTTATTTTCAATAAAATTGCCTATATCGTCAAATATAATATAAACTTAGCATTGCTTTACACTATTAATAAAATCTAAACATTGGAGACATTTTAGGACTTCAAAGGCAGTTAACAATCAAACCAGAATGGGTATCCTATTGAATCCTGTCATCTTCAGAGTAGTTGCCCCTACTCTCAGACTCAACACTCTCAAGCATACCAGATTCAAATAAAATCAGTCAAGATAAAACAGTGGTATAACCAATCTTCTCTGACTTATCTCTGCCATGCTATTTTTCTGTTGTTTGTTTACTTTTCTCCTTCATTCCACTGTCTGCCCCTTTCTTTGAGGCCTTTCTGCCATTATTCCTGGAACCCAGGTGATTTTTTCTCTCTCTCCAGAATGTCCTTCAGTATTCTTTGCAGGGTTGGATTGGTGGTCACAAACTCCCCCAGTTCCTCTTTGTCATGGAAATATCTTGTCTCTCCATTAATTTTGAGAGACAGTTTTGCAGGGTACATCATTCTGGGTTGGAGGTTATTTTCCTTCAGGGCTTGGAATATTTCACTCCAAGCTCTTCTTGATTGGATGGTTTGCATTGAGAAGTCTGCTGTGATTTTGATGAGTTTTCCTTTATAGGTAATCTGTTTCTTTTCTCTGACTACTTTTAATATTCTGTTCTTGTGATGGATTTCTGGGATCCTGATTATTATATGTCTGGGTGTAGATCTGTTTTGGTTGTACCTGGCTGGAGTTCTATATGTCTCATTTATCTGAACTTCACTTCCGTTACCTATGTTTGGGAAGTTTTCCTTAATTATTTCTGTGAATAGACTTTTTATTTCATTTGTATTTGTTGCTGCATCTTCATTCACATATTTTATTCTTAGGTTATAAATCCTCTTGTCATCTTCTAGCCTTTGTATCATTGCTTTCTGCTTCCTTATTATTTTTAAGAGATCCTTCCTTTCATGATCATACTTTGCAAATCTATCTTCAAGTTTTGAAAGTTTGTCTTTAGTTTCTGTTAAAAGGTTTTGCCAGGTTTCAATGGAGTTTTTAATTTCCTGATATTCTCTTTGGATCTGTTTCATATATTCTAGATTTTGTTTATAATCTTCATCAAAGGCTTCTCTCCTTTCTCTGGGTTCCTCTATTCTTTCATCTGTGTCTACCTGAGGATTACCCAGGACTTCTTTTATTAATCTTCTTATATCTTGCTTCACCTGGGTTAGAATTTCAAATTTAAATTCAGCAATGAGGTCACAGATGTATTTCTTTATTTCCGATGAGGCTGTCTCTGACATTACAGGTTTGCTGCTCTCAACCTCCTCCGCATTTACCTCTGTTGGACTCACTTTCCCTGGTTCTGCAGTTGGGGACCTTTTTCTCTTTCTCTGTCTTGTCATGTTTTCGGCCCCCTTCAGACAGGTGGGTGGTGGAGTCTCTGGGCCTTTAGTATTGCTTACAGTTTTTCTGCAGTGCACTTGCTAGGGAAGTGCTGCCCCCCAGTCCATTGCACACTGAGAGCTGGCTCCTCCCCCTATGCCAGTCAATCAGTTTATGCTTCAACAAGTTTGTGTGTTTCCTGGGGATGCCACTGGCCCAGAAGAGACTCATCCCTAGCTATTGGGTTTCAACCAGGGGCGTGGCCCTGCCCGAGCAGATCCCACCAATCTGCTTTGGACTAGGAGTCATCAGCAGACGCCACCTCGGGTTTTGATTCAAATCAACTCCAAAATGTTGCCCAGCCAGTCCTCCCATTTTTGGGGGATCCAGTTCCCATCACTCACCAAAGTTCGTGCAGCTCGACTGGCTGTTTCCACTCCCTGTCTCAGCGCCTCCTCCAGCCGAGGGTCTGGGGATCACCAAACCCTGCTCTCTGCAGGGCTGTGATCTCAGCTTTATCGTGAGTCACCTGACTCTAAGTCGTTCTGGTACAGCAATTGGGACTCGTCCAGCTCCAGCCCTTTGTCCATGCTTCTTTTTCTTCTTTCTTTTTTCTTTTGATTTTTCCTCAGTTTCTTCTTGGGTCATGAGAATTCCTCTCCTTTTGTCTAGCTTTCTCCATGTTGCCAGAATCCAGCGTCTGAGTTGTTTTAATTTTTTTTTTTCCTCAGAGAGGCTCTTATCGTGCCGCCACTCAGTCGGCCATCTTGCCTTATTACTAATGAGTTTTAAGATATAATGTCATCCTTTCTTTTCACTTTTGTTTTATATTTAGCCATTTTATATTTTGTGCTTCAGACAGTAGTATATTTTTTTTTTAAAGTTTGTATTTAAAGTTGCAACAAATATATGGCTGGATTTTGTTATTTTATCTGGTATGATCCTAGTTGCCTTTTAATTGCTGTATTTAAAACCACTTACATTTATTTAATTTCAAGTGTGGTTAAATCTATTGTCTGTTATTCCAGTGTTTCATTTATTTTTGTTATTAATGTTATTTTCTTTATTCTTTTTCTCCTTTTGGATTTTTTGGTGTTTTCTTGAGTACACTGCATTTTATGTTTTCTACTGGCTTTATATCTACTTCTGTTTTTAATGGTTTTTTTAGGGTTTAAAATATACTTCTTTAACTTATTACAATGTTTTCAAATGATGTGTAGCATCTACCCTCCCATCCTTTGTGCTTTTATAATCATATATTTTATTTCTACATATGTTATGTGCTATTCTCATTTTTCCTTAAAACTGTCATTTTTTTTACATGAAACAAGACAAATAATTTCTTATATTTACCCACATGTTTTCCATTTCTTGTGTTCTTTATTCTGTCATACATATCCAGGCTCCAGGTTTTTGCTAGATTTTATTTTCTTTCAGCCAAAAGAACTTTCTATTTTCTTTCTTTCTTTCTTTCTTTCTTTCTTTCTTTCTTTCTTTCTTTCTTTCTTCTTTTTTTATTTTTGAGACACAGTCTCACAATACAGTTCAGGCTGACCTTGAGCTCATTTTGTAGCCCAGGCTAGTCTCAAACTTGCATTGATCCTACTGCCTCAGCCTCCCGAGTGTTGGGATTACAGGCATGAGCCACCATGCCGAGTTTTATATCATTTTTTATAATTTAAATATATTGATTCCAATGCATGTGCCACCATGCCCAGTTTTGTATCATTTTTGTAATTTAAATCTATTGATTCCAATTTCTCTCAGATATTGCTTACTTAAAAAATTTTCCTCTTTCAACATTATTTTGAATGACATTTTACTGATTATAGAATTTTGCATTGATTTTTTAAAAATAAAGTTCATTAAATAATTTCTTCTCATCTCTTCTGGCATGCATTATTTATGATGTAAAGTTAGTGATAGTATAATATTCTTTTATTCATATTTTTTCCTCCGTGGGCTTGGTGATTTTTTTCTCTGTTTTCAAGAGTTTGATTCTGCTTGCATCTTTATTATTATTATTTTTTGGATTCTTGGTTCTCTGTGTTAATATTTTATGACATTAAGGAAAATGTGGACTCATTTTATCAAGTATTTTTCTACTTCAATTTTTCTTTACTTAAATGTGCATTAGATTAACATTTTCTGACTAGCTACTGAAGCTTTTTTAATTCTTAGCTTCTTACCTCCAGCATGCTGTACTGTGAATAGTTTTCATTATTCTCCTCTAGTTCCTTCTAATTTCATCTTTTCTTCTATAGTTCAATTGTTTCCTTTAACTCCAGAATTCTAATTTTTGTCTTTAAATGACATTTTTTATTTTTCCACTGAGAGATTACTTGTTTGCTTTTTCCTTTAAAACCTTAATAATATTTATAGTTATTCTTTTAAATTAATTATCTACTAATTCCCATGTATGTCACCAATAGGTCTATTTATGTAGAAACTTTCATCTCTTTCTGCTTTTATGTGTCCACTCATTTTTTATGATGTTAGAAAGCATGGATACATCATTGCTGAGAGTGAGTTTTCTAGTTTGTCCTTAGAGTATTTGGCTTTGCTCTGGTAGGTAACTCATTAATTGGTAGATAAGCATAATTCTGGTAAGACTTGTTCTAATTTTTGATAGTGTGAATCCAGAGTAGTCATTACTCTAATATTAATGCTGGAATAATTCTATCCCTAATCCTGATTTCTTTTTCTTTTGAGGATTTTATTTGAATGTGTGCTATTCAGTAATATTTTATCAGTCTGATAAAAAATTCTGCATGGCCCAATTCAGTGGAATCTTCAGAAATACAATTCAGTTTGAGGCTCCCATCACTTTTTTTCTCCTTGACCTTGCAGATTTCTTGAATTTTTTCTTTGTCTAGAGCACTCCTCTTTCCTACAACAGTTGCAGTTTCTACCTGCTTTGGTAGCCTTGACTTTGGACTCTGCCTCTTCATTTTAACATGACTGCTGTACCACACTCGATCATGTTTCTTTTGGCAGAAAGTCAGGGAAAATGTGTACTTTGGGGTGTGTAAAGTCTTTCCTTTCTTCTGGTGTTGCATTCCTATGTGGCTGGGTATCCCTTCCCTGAAATGTGCTATTTAATATATTTTATCCTGTTTCATAGTTATATATGGAAGGAAGGCTAGTTGTTATGGATAAAGCAGAAATCACCAACTACTAGTTTTTAAAATTTTTTTTATAATTTATTTGTTTTAATTTTATTTTACAGAGAATAAAACAAAAAAGGACAGAATAAAGCAGATCAGAATAGAACAATGCAAGCAACACAGCACTTCACAACAAGACAATTGGATATCAACAGTAGCTACCATAATGTCTCTTTCTCTGAAATAGTTGAAGATAGCTTCACACACAACAATATCAAACATAACAAAATAGAATAAAACTATTCAAGAAAACGAAAGTACTACAAAGCATTCTGAACCAAATAACAGAAAATGAGCAATAGCTACTATAATATTTCATTTTCCATAAAAAATTTGTTTATACTATCATACATATTAAAATCCAATAAGACACAACATGATAGAATGAATGGTAATAGAAGAACAAAAGCATGTTAGGACTTCAAAGCAAGATGATATTAAATCAGCAATGGCTGCCATAATGTCTTGTTTTCTTCAAAGTAGCTGTTCATACCATCACACATAATAAGGTAAAACAAAACAGAATAAAACCATTCCAACCAATGAATGAAAACATAAGACTTTAAAGCAATATAATGGGAAAATATGATTACTATAAAATCTTATGTACTCTTACCATTTCTTACACTAAGGAGACTATATGGTATTTATATATGTGAGTTTGATTTATTTCACTTATGAATATGGTCTCAAGTTGCATCCTTTTATTTATAAATATCTCAATGTGATCATTTTTTATAGCTGAGTAGTACTCCATTGTATAAGAGTACCACAATTTTTTTTATCCATTCCTCAGTTGATGGGCACTTAGGTTGTTTCCGTCTGGCTATTACAAATTGTGCTGCTATAAACATGGGTGTGCATATATCACTGTGGTATGATGTTTTCAGTTCTTATGGGAATATGCCTACAAGTGGAATAGCTGGGTCAGATGGGACCTCAAACCCCAGCTTTTTGAGGAATCTCCAGACTGATCTCCACAGAGCTTGCACCAGTCTACACTCTCACCAACAGTGCAGAAGAGTTCTTTTTACCCCACAGTCTCTCCAGCATTTGTTGTTCATAGTTTTGTTGATCCTGGCCATTCTTTCTGGAGTGAGATGGTATCTCAGTGTGGTTTTAATTTGCATTTCTCTAATGACCAAAGATGCTGAACATTTCTTCATGTATTTATTTGCCATTCGTATTTCTTCATCTGAGAACTGTGTGTTCATCTCGGATACCCATTTTTGGATTGGGTCTTTGAATTTTTGGGGTCTGAGTTTTTAAAAATTCTTTATAGTTCTAGACAGAAGTCCTTTGTCTAAAGGGCTGTTCACTAAGATTTTTTCCCAGTTTGTGGGTTTTCTTTTTACTATGCTGGAGATTTATTTTGACATGCATAATAAGATGTGATCCCTGTTATTGATTCTGAGAATTATGTCCTGTGTAGTTTGGTTCTTGTTCATGAATTCTCTACCTACCCCTATGTCTTCAAGATTTTTACCTACTTTGTCTTCCAACAGATTTAGTGTTTCTGTTTTAATGTTTAGATCTTTGATCCATTTAGATTTTAGTTTAGTACATGGTGATAGGCATGGGTCTAGTTTTAGTTTTCGGCATATGGATAGCCAATTTTCCCAGCACCATTTATTAAAGAGACTCTTGTTCTTCCAGTGAACATGTTTGGCCCTTTTATCAAAGATAAGGTGGTTGAATGTGTTTGTAGTTGTGGTTGTGTCTTCTAGTCTATTCCATTGATCTTCAGATCTATTTTTATTCCATTACTATGTTGATTTTATTATGGTAGCTTTTTAATATAACTTAAAGTTAGGTATTATGATGCCTCCTGCCTTGGCTTTTCTGCTTAGAATTGCCTTTGCTATTCTAGGTCTCTTCTGGTTCCAGATGAATTTTAGGAGTGATTTCTCTAGATCTATGAGGTATGTTAGTGGTATTTTCATTGAGATTGCATTGAATCTGTAAAACAATTTTAGGAGAATGGCCATTTTCACAATATTTATTCTTCCTATCCATGAACAAGGGATATCTTTCCATTTTCTGAGGTCCTCTTTGATTTCTTTTTTCAGGGTATTATAATTTTTTCCTGTATAGTTTTACTTCTTTTTGGAGACCACTAGAGGTGGCTCTGAGCAGGATTTATATTTTACTAGTTGGCTTTCTGTGTTTATCTGTGAATCTGTCCTAGGCCTTGCCCCCTTGCCTGATGATGGGAGCTGATTCATAGTAAGTGAACCTCTATGAATCACTGATCCTGGCTGAGATCTGTATTGATCTATGAGGCCAGAGACACCTCAAAGGGCAAGATAAGGCCACAGCTACAGACACATGGCTCCATCCCCAATTAACAAGATAGAAACTGCAGCTGGAGGAATTGCACTCCCGTAGTCTCAATCCTACCATAAACATTATCCTGGAGATAGAACAGTTCTCCTAAATTGGCATAATTTACTATTTGGAGAAGTCTTTGAAAAGAGTCCCAAGATCCTTCTCATTTCCTGTACTTTCCTCAGTTTCTCCACCTTTTGTTCTTGGACCTATAAAAGTGACTGATCCAGAGAAGCCTTTGTCTTACCCTCAGTGTCTTGAGTGTAATTAAAGGGTTTTGATCCTCCCAGAGCCCTAAAATCATTAAAATTGTCACATTTTATTTAACCTACACCATATACTCATTTGGGAGATTAGGGATCTAGGGCAGATCCTATCCAATAACTTCTTTCATTAGATTAATTCCTAAGTATTTCATTTTTTTGGATGCTACTGTGAAGGGTGTAGCTTCTCTTATTTCTCTCTCGGTGATTTTGTTGTTAGTGTATAGGAATGCTATTGATTTTTGAATATTGACTATGTATCCAGCTATGTTGCTGAATTTATTTATTATATCTAGGAGTCTTTCAATGGAGTTTTGGGGGTCTTCTATGTAGAGTATCATGTCATTTGCAAATAATGATAGTTTAGCTTCCTCTTTTCTTCTCTTTACTTCTTTTATTTCTCTCTCTTGTCTAATTGCTCTGGCTAGTATTTCCAGCACTATGTTGAATAGGAGTGGTGATAAGGGACATCCTTGTCTTGTGCCTGATTTTAAGGTAAAGGCTTTCAGTTTTTGGTCATTTAATATGATGCTGGGTGTTGGTTTGTCATAGATAGCCTTTATCATATTGAGGTAAAGACCATCTAATCCAATTCTCTGTACAGTTCTTATCATGAATGGGTGTTGGATCTTATCAAAAGCTTTTTCTGCATCTATAGAAATGATCATGTGATTCTTACTTTTGGCTCTATTGATATGGTGGATTACATTTATTGATTTACATATGTTGAACCATCCCTGCATGCCTGGGATGAATCCCACTTGGTCATGGTGTATAATCTTCTTGATGATTTGCTGTATCCTGTTTGCCAATATTTTATTGAAAATTTTTGTGTCTATGTTCATTAGGGAGATTGGCCTGTAGTTCTCTTTTTTAGTTGGGTCTTTCTCAGGTTTTGGTATTTTGTAATATTTGCTTCCAGGAATGACTTAGGGAGAATTTCTTCCCTTTTGATTTCATTGAACAGTTTGGGGATTGTTGACCTTAAGTCTTCTTTGTATTACTTGTAGAATTCTGCAGTGAATCTGTATGGGCCTGGGCTCTTCTTTGTTGTTAAGAACTTCATTACATTTTTCAATTTCATTAATAGAAATTGGGTTATTCAGCAGTTTTCCATCTTCCTGATCCAGCTTTGGTGGTTCATATGTTTCTAGGAATCTGTCCATTTCTTCTGTGTTATCGAACTTATGAGAGTAGAGGTTTCCAAAATAGGTGTTGATGATCTTCTCTCCACAGAGTCAGTAGTGATTTCATGTTTTTCATTTTGTATTGCATGAATTTGAGTCTTTTCTTTCCTTTTTAAAATTAGGTTGGCTAGGGGCTTATCAATTTTATTTGTTCTTTCAAAGAACAAACTCTTTGATCCATTGATTCTTTGTGTTGTTTTCTTAGTCTCTATTTGCATTAATTTCTGCTCTTATCCTTATAATTTCCTCCCTTCTTTTGGCTTTGGGCTTGGCTTACTCCTCTTTTGTTTAGCTGTTTGAGGTGTTCATTCTGTTTTCCTAATGTGGGAACTCAGTGCAATAAATTTTCCTCTGCAGACTGCTTTCATTGCATCCCACAAATTCCAGTAAGTTTTATTTGTATTTTTGTTTGCTTATAGATATTGTTTAATTTCTTCTTTAATTTTCTCTGTGACCCATTGATTCCTTAGGAGTGAATTATTCAATTTCCATGTGTTTGTGGGTTTTTTCAGTTTCTTTTATCATTAATTTCTAGTTTCATGGTGCTATGATCCAATAACATGCATGGGATAATTTCAATTCTTTTGCATTTACTTAAATATGTTCTGTGGGCTAGTACATGGTCTATTTTAGAGAATGTCCCATGCATGTACTGTTGAGAAGGATGTATATTCTTGTTGGGTGGAACACTCTGTGCCTTTGTTCATAGGTGTGATTCAGTTATGTTATATCTTTGCCGATATTCTGTCTGGTTGATCTGTCCCTTTGTACCAATGGCATGTTAAGGTTTCCTGTTGTAATTGTGTTATTGCATATTTGATTTTTCATTTCTGTTAATACTTGCTTTGTATAGCTGGGTGCTCCCATATTTGGTGCATATATATTTCAGGTTGTTATCTCTTCCTCTTGAAGTTTTTACCTAACTAGTATGTAGTGACCTTCTTTATCTCTTCAGACCATTCTCACTTTGAAGTTTACACTGTCAGCAAACAGAATATCTATTCCCACTTTGTTTTAGTTCCTGTTGTATGAAATATTGTTTTCCATCCTTGGACTTTCAGTCTATGAATTTCCTTTTGGGTTAGATGGGTTTCTTGTAGAGAGCATATGGTTGGACATTGTTTCTTGATCCATTCTGCCAGTCTGTTTCTTTTAATTGGTGAATTGAGGCCATTTACATTAATGGTTATGACTGTTATATATCATTTTATTGTTGAAATGTTATCTTTCTGCTGTTGTATCTGTATTTTTCCATTCTGTTTGTCTGTTTTGCTTAGTAGTTTTTTCCTATGTTTCTTTTAATTGGTGAATTGAGGCCATTTACATTAATGATTATAACTATCATATATTGGTTTATTGTTGACATGTTGTATCTTAACTTTCCATTCTTTTTAATTGTCTGCTTGCTTAGTGTTTTCTCCTTATGTGTATCTAGAATGTCTTTCAGTATTCTTTGCAGGGTTGGTTTGGTGATCATGAAGTTCTTCAGCAGTTCTTTATTATGGAAGTATCTTATTTCTCCATCCATTTTGAAGGACAGTTTTTCAGGGTACATCAGTCTGGGTTGGAAGTCATTTTCCTTTAGGATCTGAAACACCTGCTCTTCTTGACTTCATTGTTTGTGTTGAGAAGTCTGCTGTGATTCTGATAGGTTTTCCTTTATAGGTGATCTGTTTTTTCTCTCTAACAGCTTTTAATATTTTGTTCTTATGTTGGATTTCTGGGATGGTGATTATTATATGTCTGGGTGTAGTTTTGTTTTGGTTATGGCTGTTTGGAGTTCTATATGCTTTAGTAATCTGTATGTCAATTTCCATACTCATGTTTGGGAAGTTTTCAGCTACTACTCCTGTAAATAGCCTCTTGATATATTTTGTGTTATCCTCTTCTTTTTCATTTATCCCTATTAATCTTATGTTATTTTTCTTTGCATCATCTTGCAGCTGTTGAATTGTTATTTCCTGATTTCTTCTTATTTTTAGAAGATCTTTCCTTTTCTGTTTACTAGCTGCAATGTTATATTCCAGGTCTGAGATTCTATCTTCACTTTTGTTGAGGTGGTTTTTGCAACTTCCAATAGAGTTTTTGATTTCCTGTATATCTCTTTGAATCTGCTTCATGTATTCTGTTTGTTTCTTAAACTGTTCATTCAGGGATTCTATCACTTTGCTTTGTTCTTCTAATTTTTTAGCTGTGTCTTCGTTGGATGCATTCTGTATTTCTTTCACTACTTTTATCATTTCTTCTTTTATCTGGGAGATTATTTCTGATTTGAGTTTCCTCATAGCTTCCTGTACTTCCTTCTTTATTTCAGTTGATATCATTTCATGCATTTCAGGTGTATGGCTAGTATTTTCTTCTATGTACATGGCTCTTAGGTTTTCTTGGGATGGGCTGGAGGTTTGAGATTACATTTTGGTCTTTCATTTTGTCATTTTCCTATATTTCCATGTGTCCAGTGATGTTCCAAAGTTTTCCCTGGATGTGTTGGAAATCACCTCCTGTGCCCTCCACATACTGGGACTCACATGGCTTTGGCTCCCCTCACATGGTGGGCTTGGCTTCCCTGGTTGAAAGAAGGTCACTGGGCATGGTCTACTCAAGCCCATGGAACCTCTGGAGCCTAGTCCAGTGTCCTAAAGGGGCTGGCAGGCACCCAGCTGCTGGGATCAATAGTCCCAAACTTTTCTGGGTTTGCCCTGGCAAGCTACAACTTACCTCATGGTGTGATGCAGGCCTGGCTCCCCTTTGGGCTGGCTTGGCTCCCCTGGTTGAATGAAGGTCACTAAGCATGGTCCACTCAAGCCCATGGAACCTCTGGAGCTTAGTCCAGTGTCCTAAAGGGGCTGGGCAAGCACCCAGCTGCCAGGATTGATTGTCCCAAACATTTCCGGGCCTGCCCTGGTGAGCTGCAACTCACCTCACGGCAGTGGCAGTGCAGGTCTGGCTCCCTTTTTGGCAGGCCTGGGTCCCCTGGTTGAATGAAGGTTGCTGGGCACCCAACTAGAGTTTTCTTACTGTTTTTTTTTTTTTGACATTGCATATTATTTCTACCCTCTTTCTGTTTCGTTTTTTTTCTTAAAAAAAAAAGAAATAAGTTTTGTGAACTCTTCAGGGAAGTAAACCATATTCCATTTTTTTGGGACTTTATATTGAAACCAGTATATAGTATGAACCCCAAAATATCTGTTGAATGAAAGAATACATTAGTTTGTGAGTAAATAACTTATTGTGTTAAGTATAAGATACTTTAATTGGTTTAAAAATTATTTAACCACTTAAAATATGTCTTTCTTTCTACTTAGCTGATTATGCCTGCTTATCTATTTCTTTTATTATGTACTGGTTTAATGTACTGCCCACTTGAATTACTTTTCGTTTACAGAATTTTTTTTAGTCAAAGTTCATTTCTCATATCTGCTTAACTATATATCTCAGGTCACAATCTGTACTTAGAATTTTTTTTATTGAACCTCTACGTATGCCAGTCTCCATGTTAGATTCTAGGATTTGCTACTGAATTTGCTTCTGCAGTTTTGAAGCCTTAGGTACTGCTAATCCTACCTCAGTGTGCCATTAGAATTCACTCAGATTGCTTAGGAAAAGAGGGATGTTAGGTATTCAAAACACCCTCATATGGAAAGAGCTACAGGAAAGAAATCCTGGGTCATGTTGTGTCTGATCTGGTCTCCGTGTGACGTCATTAAACCAGGCACATTATTTATTTGAGACTACTCCTTCTATGTCCTATTTACAATGTTTTTAAATATACATTGTCTTCTTTGAGTCTCACGATACTCCTCTGAAAAAAATAATAGTAAGTAGTATTTTTCCCTTGATGGGGACAAAAAAAAAGTTTCAGTAGGATTAAGTTATTTGAAAAAGTTGGTTCAGAGAATAAGTTGTAGATCTGGGATTCATATTCAGGTTCTTTGACTCCAGAATCTCAGCTTTTTTTCTTCCATATTTTTCTTTTATCAAGCATATGCACTGCTTCAATGGATGAGAGAATAGGTAGTGCAGAAATTCCACATGGTTGAAATTTAGGAACTATTACATCCTGGTGTGCCTCCTAAGAATTCTAAGGAGGTATATTAGTAACCAACAGGAAATGCACAATTGCAACCTATCTTACATGTTCTTTAATTGAAAATGTTTTTGTGAGGGCCCCATGTTTATGTTCTTTGGGGTCACAGAAGCAAAGAGATGACTGGAGTACATGTGCAAAGGTTAAGAGTTAAGACCAAAAGTTCTTGAGTCAGACTTGGGTTTAAATCCTGCCTCAATTGTGCTGGTTTGGTGTAACAGTTTTTGTCAGATCCTTCCCCGAAAACCTCAAGTGGTCATGGGGGTGGCCTTTCCAGAGGGCTGAATCTAGAGATTGTGATTGGTTCACTGTCAGTGCTGGGATTGGTGGTATGAGAGACATACCTGCGCTGGGGTGGGTAGCCTGCATACAGTGTAACAGAGGAAAGGAGTCTTGCTTCTCCCTTTTGCTGCTTTTGCTCTTGTTGTTTTGGTAGTTTCTGCCATCATGAATAGTTGCCCTTCAGCCATGCCACCCTGCCTTGGAGCCAGATGATTATGGCCTGAAATCTCTACAAACTGTGAACTAAATAAACTTTTCCTTCCTTATTTATGGGCATCAGGAGTTTTTGTTTCAGCAATGAGAAAAGTAAGTAAGACAGTAAGTTTCTTAAACTTTCTTTACCTCAGGTTCTTTGACCTGCAAAATGAAATTTAAAAAGTAGATCTTTCTCTAGGGTCATTATGAAGATTCAGGAGGTCAGTCCAGGTGAAGGGCTTAGAACAGTAAGTACTCAACAAATAATTACTAAAAGCAGCAATTATTTTTTATTCTAAACCTCTGAAAATAAAATGAAACTTCTCCTGTTCCCCAATGATATTTTTTTGTTGTTTTTTTCTTTTTATGGTGCTGAGGTTCAAACTCAGGGCCTTGTGTTCTAGGCAAGTGCTTTACCACTGGGCTACATCATCAGCCCCACCCCAGCAATCTTGTTCTAAAATCAATTCATATTACTAAATGCTAACTGTCACATCACTGCTAATCCTATAAAAGCATTCTACCCCAATGAGCTTTGGAATGCTTTCTTGGTTTGACAGAGATATTATAATAATTTTACAAAACTTTAAAATTTTACTTTCATAGAGAAGTCCCAAGTTAATACAGTTTTTAAAATATAAAGTTTAAAAATTATGTCTAGAGTAACAATACTTCAAATATTTGCTGTATGAAATATTAAGGAACTGAAATAGAAAATGTTTTAAGCAGGAAGCATTACTGTGAAAATTTATGCTAAGGTTGAACTTTTGGAGATAAATATTATGTTAGTAGTATTAATTATACACTGTTTCTATTTGTATATGATAAGTAGAATTTATTGATTGGAGCAGTAATTGTGTTTTTAAAAATTTTATGCCTTCAAAAATTGATACCAAGAACAAATCTTTTGTTAGGACCACAATCATTACTTTGTAATTATGCCAGTCTTAACACATCTGAAAGACATACTCATTTATGTAGTTTTCAAAGATTCAAGTGATTTAGTTACATGCCCAGAGACCTGCACATGAATTGTTAATTTTGTATTTCCCACACAGCCTCATGACTGTTGGCAGAGTTTACAGACGAGTTACAGATGTGATTATATCAGCCATTTCTCAGACCTGACACCAGTTTCAAATTAAAAACTGACAGGCCTCACCTGCTCCTGGGTTCACCTACAGGTCACTTTCTTGACACTTCAGCTTTTCCCCCATTAACGTGTCATCTGTGTTCATAAAGGCACTCAGGGGCTGTGGGTTGCTAGAATTGTTGAGGAATAAGAATAAGGCATCTTCTACCCAGATAATGTAATGTTCAGCTTTGGCATTTAAGGGGACAAGCGGCCAGCAACACCCAACCATGTTTCCAGATACAAGAATAGAGGCCCAGAGAGGTCACTCACAGCTTCTGCTGTAACCCATGGAGTAGCACAAACACGCCATTGTAAAGAAGTTGTTCCCCCTGGTGACAGAGGCAAGTGGAAACAAGTCTCTCAAGTACTCTTTCTAGATATTAAAATATTCTATAGATGTTTTATTAATTTCCTCTAAGGGGACATAATTTTTTTCTCTTAAGACATAAGAGGTACCAACCCCCCCCAAAAAAACCCTAAAACAAAAAGAAGACAGAAGGAAATCCCCTGCATTTACTATATTGCATATTGTTATCCCCTTAATAGATGCTCAGACTACCAGCTTTAGGCCTGCAAAACCAATCAAATAGTAGAAGCATTAAGTTGTTTTTGTACCTTAATTGCTATCAACTTAGTTTGTGTTCCTCTGAATCAGTCAATTGCTTATGGTGTGGGGTGGGTCTCAGCTCTTCTTGTCTCCCAGCCATGCATTGGCTGGCTCTCAGGAAGAGTGCTTCTTATTACTCCTCCTGATCCACAGTTACTGCTGGCTCATGGGAAGGGTGTATCCTGTTTTTCCTCCCAGCCCACAGTTACCACTGGTTCATGAGAAGAACACCCATTCTTAGAATTTTGAAGACAAAGTTACTTTCTCAAGACTTTTTAAGATTTATGAGTGTCATTTTAGTTGCATCTCTCCTAGAGCATGAAGAGGAGCCTGTGACAAACTCTTTGCAGAATCCATGCTCCCTGGTCTACAGTGTTCCACTGGAGAGCCTTTGGGATGAAAAGTTAGAGGCAGAAGAGAAAAATCTTTTCCTGTATCTCCTCATCAAATGCTCAAAACATCTACTTTTTGCCCACTGAGTTATACACTGAAGTTTTACTGAAAAGTCTATCTTCAGTCCATTTCTTTACCGATTTATGGTCCCTTCAACATGGTGTCTTGGTGGTTAGTTGTATTGTTAGTGGAGCTGGCCTCCTTTTAGGGAGAACCCTAGGTTTGTGACTTAATATCTGGGTAACCTTAGTCCATTTAGTAGCCTGCCTTGTGTTTTAATCTACTTAAATGCAAGATGAGGGCAATAAGAACACCTATCTCACTCAGTAAGGTTAAATAACTTGCTGTTATACAAAGTTCTTAGAATACTGCTGGGATATATTACATGATATGTAAGTGCTTGTTGAATTAACTAATTATAAACTGAGAATAATTTTATTACTTAATAGTTCAAAGGACTGATATAATTAAATAAAAGGTAAACTATAAATTCATATATCCATTTTGGATTGTATGATTATTATTATTATACTACTGTTATTACTATGTGTAAGCTATTATATTGGGTCAGCTGCAAGAAATAAAACACTGTTCCCATATTTAGGAAGACTGTCTTTGTAGGTTAGTGTGGTCACTTGTGTACTTCTCTTGTCCAAGACAGACAGTGAAAACCTTGGGTTTCATGAAGGTCACAAGGTAAGGAGACATCAGGAATCAAGAGATGGAGTGAAGATTTATCATGCAATCTTAAAAATAGATTTTGAGAGGAAATGAGGTAGAAAATACATTATTTTAGGAGGTCTTTACACACAAATATACATACATTACAAAATAGATTTTAGAAAAATGATGAATATTATATTTTTCTAAGATTAAGAAATATCTTGATTTCACTTAAAATTATTGAAGAATTCAAGTGCTGGACATGTGGAAGTTTATATAGTTTATGTAAACTGAATTACACAGAGGTCAGAATAGGGAGTCAAATACTGACTGCCTGTGGTCATACCAGAGCAGTAAAAATTGACATAACAAATAGTTATTATTTATAGTTTTCTCACTAAATAACAAGCATAGGGTTAACAAGTTTAATGTATTCTTTTGTTTATTCCCCATGATAATGCCTCATAGGCATATACTATTATTTCCCAGATTTTACTGTTGGGGAAACTATTGTGGCTTAGAGAGGTTAAGTAACTTGTTCATGGTTAGAAAAGTATTAAGTAATGAGACTTGAGGCCAAGCTACTAATTTCAATAACCTGTGTCACAAAATGCATAAAGCTCCAAGTAACGTTTTGGCATGAATGATTACCGTGAGCAGAGAAAGAAGGTATTGATGAACAGATTTCTGTATTACTCAAACAGAGCAGTAATTGATATACAATACCTTTGTATATTGTAGAAGAGGAAGGAAGTATAGGTTAGGAGGGACTAAAGTGGAGGTCCCCTCAGAATGTGGGAAGTCCCTTATTTCTTTATCCAGTAAAGTTACATTGGCACATTCCTGGATTAAACCCTATACTAAGCTCTAAACACTATACTTAAGATTTTTGTTTCAGTGAAAAAGTTCATAAGCAAATCTATGTTTGACACACTCAGATCTACTAATGATGTTCCCTAAAATGAGTTAAGGAACACAATAAATAAGAAAAATTTCCACAAATATATGTACACAATTCATGGCAATAGGTGTATCTCCAGTTTCCTGTCTCTTTCCCCACTCACTTCTGCCCCAGCTATGGAAACAACAAACATCTTGGGATGAACCACAGAAAAGAGAGGTAATAGAAAAATATGCACATAGTCCAGGGTATGAAGATAAGTCAGAAGTGAAAAGTAACCATGTCCATATTATGTAAATACAAGATTGAATAGTTCACAGAATTATATCAGGCATTTGGAAAGACTTTCACTGGTTAATTGATCTCTCCTCTTTAGGCCAATGTATGACATGTCATAGAACACTGATTTGCAAAAATCCAGGTAGAGGAAAATGACTTAGTTTTCTGAATATCATTGTTGGAGAACAAAATACCATCACAGAAATATTGTGTTTGTCAAGTAATTATTGGGCTCTCTAATGGAAGTGAAGAAAAGGCAAGTATGTAGAATTAAATAGAATTAAAAATTGCATCTAATTTTTGCTAAGTTAAATGTTCATATTTCTCTTCCTGTAATCTTTCTGGAGAGATCCAATGACATCAATTATAGAGAAGCTGTGAAACATCTGGAAACAACATTATTGCTAGCCACAATGTTCTTATTGTAAATTTTGACATCAGCAAGTATTATAAGGTTAGTAATTAGGAGATTGAGGAGACTTAATCTTTCCTTTTAAAACTATTTATTTTTAAAAATATTCATAAATCAAAGGCATAAAATACTGAGATCCTATAATATCAAGAAATTGCTCTTGATGGGTATGTTTATTGGTTGAAGGGCTAAATTCTGTGTCTTGATTTCTCTCCCACATCAATGAAAAGTGGATATTATGCCTTTTTAACTTTCTTGATTTTTAATAATTTTGGTTGTTCAGGCTCCACCACTTCATGTGCCAATTCCTGCAGAGATCAACTATACTACAAACCTTGATAGTTATTTCCCCTCTGATATTCCTGGATTGATAACTGCTGGCAGTATCCTAGAGGAGAGGTAAGTTCTTGGTCTTATTTCTGTTCTTCATGTGTATATAATATTTCTAATGTCTTAAAGTTATTTTAGTTTTTTTTCACTTTGAAGAAGATATGAGGAAACAAAGCAAAACAAACAGAATGAAAACAATACAGCAACAAAGGATTTCAAAACAGGATAACAGGAAATCAATAGTGGCTACCACAATGTTTTCTGTTCTCCCCAAAATAGTTGTCCATATCTTCACACACAATGAATTCAAACAAAACAAAACAAAACAAAACAGATCAAAACAAAAGAATGAAAGCATTACCAGCCTTCAAAAACAGAGAATAGGATAATCAACAATGGCTGCCATAATGTCTCTTGTTCTCATCAAAATAGTTGTCCATACCTTCACATATATTGAAATCAAATAATAGAAAACAGACTAAAACCAATCAAAACAAGAATAAAAGCATTATTGGACTTCAAAACAAGAGGACAGAAAATCATCAATGGCTACCATAATGTCTCATTTTCTTAAAAGTAGCTGTTTGCTCACCGCTCTGGTAAGTGGCTATGACCTGGCAAACGGTGGCCACTTCAGAGTGAAAACCATATCAGTGTTTCCTGATATCCATGCCATGTTGGAACTTGGGGCACTGGGAAAACAAGCAGCCAGTTCGCCACTCTGGTAAGTGGCTGTGGCCTGGCAAGCTGTGGCCGCTTCAGGGTGAGAGCCATATCAGTGTTTCCTGAGATCTGTGCCATGTTGAAACTTGGGGTGCTGGGAAAACAAGCAGCCAGCTCACCACTCTGGTAAGTGGCTGTGGGCCTGCTAGCCCATGGGCTAAGAATCAAACATCCATCCTCCCTCCTCCCCTAGCAAGTGGGAACCAGAGGTCTGAGTATCCCTTGGGAGGATGAACGTATGCGATATAGCAAATAAGGGGGATTTCCTTCTGCCATCTCTTTGAAAGCAAATATTTTTATCACTGTTTTGCTCTATTCTGATTAATGGTATTGCTGTGTTCAATATTCTGTTTTTATAAGTTAGGTATTTCTTTCCATTTTGCTGTACCTGATTGAAAGAACAACTATTGTGAAGAAAATGGGATATACTATTGTACCTATTACTGTTATCCTGGTAACCTGCTGTGAATTTCTGTACCAGTTTCACTACACTGTCTAATTGGCTTTGTTCTGTCTTGCTCTGCTGTATTTTACTACCTTCAAAATAAAAAAATTAAAAGTAGCTGTTCATACTATCACATGTAATAAAATCAATTTTTGTAAATTCTTTAGGAGAAGTTCTAGGAATGTATAAGCCTATACATGTACATCTATCCTTTCTGTGTGAGGGAAAAACAAAACAAAATAAGATACAAGAAAAACAAAAATAAAAGAGAGAGACAGAGAAACAAATAAATAACAATAACAAAGAGCCCCAAACAATAACAATATAGACTTTCAAAACTAGGTGGTAAGAACATAACTAAGTTTGTTATTTTGCATAGTTATCTTCAAAAGAGTTACTCAGAAAACCAGATATGCACATGAAAAATTGATTTAATTCTATGAATGTTAACTGTTTTGTTCCAAGAACTAATATAATTAGTAGTAAAATCATCTTAGCTATCTTAAGTGCATATATACAAATTTGTATCTTTTTTCTTTTCTTTTTTTTCTCTTTTCCCCTGAGTTATTTTTCCCTTTTAAGCAGTTTCTTACCCTTTTACAATATTTACTGAAGATTTTATATTTTATTTACTCTTTCAGTTTCTTACAGTGCAGAGACAATATGGTATTTACACAGGTGAGTTTGATTTTATTTCACTTATAAGTATGGTCTCAAGTCTTATCCATTGGCCTACAAAAGCCTTAATGTGATCTTTTTTTCTAGCTGAGTAGTACTCCATTGTGTAAAAATACTACATCTTCTTTATCCATTCCTTGATTAATGGGCACTTGGGTTGTTTCCAAGATTTTGCTAGTATAAATTGTGCTGCTATAAACATGCGTGCATATATATCACTGTGATAAGATGTTTTCAGTTCTTCTGGGAATATGCCCAGAAGTGGAATAACTGGTTCAAATGGGACTTCCAATTCTGGCTTTCTGAGAAACCTCCAGACTGATTTCCAGTGGTTGCACCAATCTACACTTCCACTGACAGTGCAGAAGAGTTCTTTTTCCACCACAGCCTCTCCAGCATTTGTTATTGGTGGGTTTTTTGTTCTTGGCAATTCTTTCAGGGTTGAAATGGAATCTCAGTTTTTTAATTTGCATTTATTTAATGACCAGTGATGCTGAATATTTTTTCATGTATTTATTTGCCATTTGTATTTCTTCAGCTGAGAAGTGTGAATTCATCTTTGATGCCCATTTTTGGATTGGGTCTTTGAATTTTGGGGGTCTGATTTTTTTTTTAACTCTTTATATGTTCTAGATAGAAGTCCTTTGTCTGAGGGACAGTTAACTAAGATTTTTTTCCCAGTTCATGTGATTTCTTTTCACTCTCTTGTAGATTTCTTTTGACATGCAAAAAATTTTAAATAAGACTAGGTCCCAGTTGTTGATTCTGGGAATTATTTCCCGGGCAGTTTGATTTTTGTTCATAAATTCTGTGCCTACCCCTATATCTTCAAGATTTCCACCTACTTTGTCTTTCAGCATATTTATATATGTTTTTATATTTAAATCTTTGATCCATTTTGACTTTAATGTATGGTGATAGGCATGAGTCTAATTTTAGTTTTCAGCATAGGGAGAGCCAATTTTTCTAGCACCACTTATTAAAGATACTATCTTTCTTCCAGTAAAAATGTTTGGCCCAAAGATAAGGTAGCTGAGGGTGTTTGTCATTGTGGTTGTATTTTCTAATCTATTCCATTGATCTTCATGTCTGTTTTTATTCCAGTGCCATGCTGATTTTATCACAGTTGCTTTGTAGTATAACTTCAAGTCAGGGATTGTGATGCTTCTTGCCTTGCCCAGAATTGCCTTTGCTATTCTAAATCTCTTCTGATTCCAAATGAATTTTAGGATTAATTTCTCTATATCTGTGAGGTATGCTAATGGTATTTTGATTGGAATTGCATTAAATCACTATAACAATTTTGGGAGAATGGCCATTTTCACAGTCTTTGTTCTTCCTATGTATGAACAAGCAATGTCTGTCTACTTTCTAAGATCCTCTTCAATTTTTTTTCAGAGTGTTGTAATTTTCACTGAATAGATATTTTGCTTCCTTTGTTAGATTGATTCCTAAATATTTCATTTTTGGGGATGCTAGTGTGAAGAGTGTGATTTCTCTTATTTCTTTCTCAGTGAGCTTGGTTGTTTGTGTACAGGAATGCTATTGATTTTGAATGTTGACTTCGTATCCAGCTACATATCTGAATTTGGTTATTACATCTAAAAGTATTTCAATGGAGTTCTGGGGCTATTCTATGTAGAATATCATATCATCTGCATATAATGATAATTTAACTTCTTCCTTTCCTACCCTTTTTTCTTTTGTTTCTCTCTCTTTTCTAATTGCTCTGGTTAATGTTGCTAGCACTATATTGAATAGGAGTGGTGATAAGGGACATCCTTGTCTTGTTCCTGAATTTAGAGTAAAACTTTCAGTTTTTGACCATTTAATATGATGCTGGCTGGTAGTTTGTTGTAGATGCCTTTTATCAGATTGAGGTAAAGATCATCTATTTTGATTTTCTGTAGAGATCTTATCATGAATGAATGTTGAAATTTATCAAAAGCTTTTTCTGCATGTATTGAAATTCACATGATTCTTGTCTTTGGCTCTTTGATATGATGTATTACATTTGTTGATTTGCATATTCTGAACCATCCTTGCATTTCTGGGATGAATCCCACTTGGTTGTGTTGTATAATCTTCTTGATGACTTGCTGCATTCTGTTTGCCAGTATTTTATTGATGGTTTGTGCATTGATGTTCATTAGAGAGACTGGCCTGTAGTTCTCTTTTTTGGTTGGGTCTTTTTGTGTTTTTGGTATTGGGGTAATACTTACTTCCAGGGATGAGTTAGAGAGAACTGCTTCCCTGTCAATTTCATTGAAGGATTTGAGTAGTGTTGACATTAAGTCTTCCTTGAATTTCTTGTAGAATTCCTCAGTGAATCCATCAGGACCTGGGATTTTCTTTGTTGGTAAGGCTCTAATTACATTTTCAAAGGGGTTATTCAGCAGTTTTACATCTTCTTGATCCAGCTTTGATAATTCATATGTGTTTAGGAATCTGTCCATTTCTTCTGTGTTATCAAATCTGTAAAAGTTAAGTTTTTCAAAATGTGGATGATCTTCTGTATTTCCACAGGATCTGTAGTGGTTTCACCCTTTTCATTCCTTATTGCATGAATTTGGGTTTTTTCTTTCTTTTTTAAATTAAGGTTGGCTAGAGGATTATCAATGTTACTTATTCTTTCAAAGAACCAACTCTTTGATTCATTTATTCTTTGTATTGTTTTCTTAGTCTCTATTGCATTGATTTCTACTCTGATCTTTATAACTTCCTCCCTTCTTTGGGCTTTGAACTTTACTTGGGCTTTTTTTTCTAGATATCTGAGGTGTAGCATCAGGTTGTTTATTTGTGTTCATTCTGTTTTCCTGATGTGGAAATTCAGTGCAGTAAATTTCCCTCTGAGGACTGCTTTCATTACATCCCACAGGTTCTGGTAAGTTGTATTCGTATTTTTGTATGCTTGTAGATATTGCTTAATTTCTTCTTTAATTTCCTCTGTGACCCATTGATTCTTTGGGAGTGTATTATTTAATTTCCATATGTTTATGGGGTTTTTGCAGTTTCTTTTGTCATTAATTTCTAGTTGCATGGCACTATGATCAGAAAATATTGATGGGATAATTTTGATTCTTTTGCATCTATTTAAGCATGTTCTATGGGCTAGTATATGGTCTATTTTAGAGAATGTCCCATGTGAAGCTGAGAAGAATGTATATCCTGATGTTGTAGGGTGGAATACTGTGTATGCATCTACTAAGTCCATTTGTTCACAAGTTTGATTCAGTTCTATTATTTCTTTGCTAATTTTCTGTCTAGTTGATCTGTTTCTCTGTGTCAATGGGGTGTTAAGATCTCCCATTATAATTGTGCTATTGCTTATTTTATTTTTCATTTCTATTAATATTTGTTTTTTTTCTTTTTTTCTTTATTTAAAGAGAAAAAAAGCATGTAAAGGGTAGAGATAATACAGAATTTCAAAAAAAGATAAATAATAAGAAATCACTAGTTGATAAATTACATATTGTCCTCTTAGAAATAGTTGTTCAAGTTACAAAATTAAAGCATACAAAGTAGATTTCAAACAGTGAGAGTGTAAACAGCTACACATGCATGAGTCTCTACATGTATTTCTATCCTTTCTGTATTAGAGGGAATAACAAAGCATAGCAAGACAAAACAAAACAAATTCTTATAAAAACATGAAACCAAAAAGTTGTACAAAACCACAGTACAAGGTGATGATTACTGTGTTGTTTCTTATTATCTTCAATAGAATTGTCTATATCATCAGGCATAATTGACTATAGAGTATAATTGAATATAGCAGTACATAACAGTATTAGTAAAAATAAAACATTTTAGACAGTGTAAAACTTCAAATGCAGGTAATAATCAGCCAGAGTGCATATTCTAGTGAGTCTTGTCATTGTAAGTGCAATTGCCAATACTCTCAGACTTGATACTATCAATCATAACAGCTTTGAAGAAAATCTATCAATACAAAACAGTGATCTAACAAACCAGATTTGATTACAATCAGTCATGGTAGAACGGTGTAGGTTATACAGAGCTTTAGATTAAGTTAATAGGAAATTAAGGATTACTGCCTGTGCCCTCAAATCTAGTACAGGTAGAATGACTGGAACAGAATATAATCCATCTAAGCAGAATAGTGTGAGTAATGTGGGTTTTAAATCCTGGTGCACTATTAACAATATAGTGTGTCAAGGCCATCTATGTTAGAGATTCTAGCCATCTTTCTCTGCCTCATTTCTGCTATGCTATTTTTCTCCCTTTGTTTGTCTAGTTTTGTCCTTCATTTTACTGCCTGCCCCACTCATTGAGGCCTTTTTGCCACTGTTCCTAAAATCGTGGTATTTTTTCTTTCTCTCTCTAGAATGTCCTTCAGTATTCTCTGTAGGGTTGGATTGGTGGTCACAAACTTGCCCAGTTCCTCTTTGTCATGGAAGCATCTTGTTTCTCCATTAATTTCTAGTGACAGCTTTGAAGGGTACATCAATCTGGGCTGGACGTTATTTTCTTTCAGGGTTTGGAATACTTTGCTTCAAGCTCTTCTTGATCTGATAGTCTGTGTCAAGAAGTCAGCCATGATCCTGATGGGCTTACCTTTATAGGTAATCTGTTTCTTTTCTCTGACGGCTTTTAATATTCTGTTTTTATACTGAATATCTGGTATTTTGATTATTGTGTGTCTGGGTGTAGATCTGTTTTGGTTGTAGGTGGCTGGAGTTTGGTATGCCTCACGTAACTGAATTTCATTTTCTTTTCCCATGCTTGGGAAGTTTTCCTTAATTATTTCCATGAATAGCCTTTGTATTTCACCTGTTTGTATCCCTGCTTCTTCATTCACATTTCTTATTCTTAAATTGTAGGTTTTCTTGTCATCTTCTAGACTTTTTATTGTTACTGCCTGTTTCCTTATTATTTTTAAGAGATCTTTCCTTTCATGATCACACACTGCAAACTTGTCTTCAAGTTTTGATAATCTATCTTTAGTTTCTTTTAAGGAGTTTTGCCAGCTTTCAATGGAGTTTTTAATTTCCTGGTAGTCCCTTTAATCTGCTTCATGTATTCTATATTTTCTTTGTATTCTTTATTGAATGTTTGTCTCCTTTTTTTGTGTTCCTCCCTTCTTCCATCTGTATCTTCTTGAGAGATGCTTCCTGAGAGGATTTCTTTTATTACTCTACTCATATCTTGCTTTGCCTGATTTAAAGTTCAGTTTTGAGCTTGTCTACAAGGTCCCAAAGATATCTCTTAATGTCTGTTGAAGCCATTTCTGATGTTGCATGTTTGCCACCCTTAGTCTCCCTTGTTTTTCCCTCTCCTGGATCAGTGCTCTCAGAGTTCTGGGCTGGAGGCCTCCTCTTGCCTCTCTCTCCTGTCATGGTCCTGGCTTCCTACACACAGGTGTACAGTGCAGGTCCCAGCCCCCTTTCCTGTTGGCCACAGTTCTTCTGAAGCACATTGGTGAGGGATCTCTGCCCTCTCCTGCCTGCCTCTCCCCACTGCGCCGGCCAAACTTCAGGGGCCTTCACTCGGTTAGTGCGTGCTTGGTGCAGGGAATCAATTTGGGACAGCTCTTTGGGTCCTAGCCAGGGGTGCAGCCTAGTCCAAGCAAATCCCACAAATCTGGTCTGGGGAGGGAGCAACCAACTGAAGTCACTGTCACTTCCAGTTCAGGCTCCTCCAGACTGATTCCAACATGTTGCCCATTGGTTGTGCCCTTCCTGTGTGGGGGGGTCTCTTTCCAGCACTGATTGTGGATTAATGAAGGTCCCTTCACTGGCTCTGGTCTCAGTTGGGCTCTCCAACTCCCGACTTCAGTGCTGCTGTGGTTCCTGTGAGTGGCGGTGGGAACGAGTTTGGGCAGCTCTGCTGTCTCGCATGGATTCTAGCTGGCGCAAATTCAGGCTGGCACAAATTGGGAGCTCACAGTGAAAACATTGTGTCCCATAAGTTTTAGCTGTTCCAGTTGTAGTCCTGATGTGTTTAATGAGCATTTTTATGTTTTAATTTCTTCCTGTGTCAAGAGGATCCATCTCCCTCTATCTGGATCTCTCCAGTATGTTTAATTCTGGCATATGAATTGTTTTTCCTGGAAGGCTTTGTATTTTGTTGCTCACTGATCAGCCCTCTTGACTTCTTCTAATATTCATTTTATATAGCTGGGTGCTCCCATATTTGGTGCATATATATTTAGTATTTTTATATCTTCCTCTTGAAGCTTTCCACTAACTAGTATGTAGTGACCTTCTTTATCCTTTCTGATCATTCTTGGTTTGAAGGCACATTTCCTGCAAACAAAATAGCTATCTTTGCTTTTTGGGAGGGGGTTTCCTATTGCATGAAGTATTGTTTTCTATCCTTTGATCTTACATTTATGAATTTCCTTTTGGGTTAGATGGGTTTCTTGTATACTGCATATGATTGGATGTTATTTCTTGATCCATTGTGCAGTGTTTCTTTTAATTGGTGAGTTGAGGCCATTACATTAATGGTTATAACTGATATATATTGGCTTATTTATGTCATGTTATCTTTATGCTACTGGTTCTCTACCTTTCCCCTTTGTTTAATTGTTTGCCTTGGTTAGTGTTTTTTTTTCCTGTTAGTATTCTTGAAATCATAGTTATTTTTATGTTTATCTAAAATATCTTTCAGTATTCTTCAGGGTTGGTTTGACAGTCATGAAGTTCTTTAGCTGCACTTTGTCATGGAAGCATCTTATCTGTACATCAATTTTGAAGGACAGTTTTGCAGGATACATCACTCTGGATTGGAAGTCATTTTCCTATAGGATTTGAAATACTTCACTCCATGCTTTTCTTGATTTCATTGGTTGTTTTGTGAAGTCTGCTGTGATTCTGATAGGCTTTCCTTTACAGGTAATCTGTCTCTTTTCTCTATCAGCTTTTAATATTCTGTCCTTATTTTGAATTTCGGGGATATTGACTTTTTATATGTGGATGTAGATTTATTTTGGTAATGGCTAATTGGAGTTCTATATGCTTCACTTATATGTATGTGGGAATTTTTTAGATATTACTTTTGTAAATAGTCTTTTGATATCATTTGTATTATCTTTTTTATATATACCTATCAATCTTATATTGTTTTGCTTTGCATCATCTTGCAACTGTTGAATTATTAGTTTCTGATTCCTTGTTATTTTTAAAAGATTTTTCCTTTCTTGTTCACTAGCTGCAATCTTATCTTTGAGTCTGAAAATCTATCTTCACATTCATTCAGGTGGTTTTGCCAGCTTTTGATGGAATGTTTGATTTCCTGGATATCTCCTTGAATCTGTTTCATGTATTCCATTACTTTCTTATATTGTTCATTCAAGGTTTCCATGTTTTTGCAGTGCTTCTCAGTTTTTTTAAAACTGTGTCTTCTTTAGATGTGTTTAGTTTTTCTTTTATTACATTTATCATTTCTTCTTTTACCTGGGAGATTATTTCTGATCTGAGTTCCTTTACAGCTTCATGGAATTGTTTCCTTACTTCAGTTGCTATCATTTCAAAAGTTTTAGGTGTATAGCTTATATTTTCTTTTATGTCCATGTCTTCTAGTCTTGTTTGGGATGGACTGGAGTTTTCAGATTGCATTTTGCTCTTTCATTTTGTCATTTTCCTGTATTCCCCTAAGGAAACCAAATGTGAGGTCTCAGTTGCTTCCTGGGTTGAGGATGTTTTTCCATGCTGCAGGGAGTTTCCTCAATTGAGTGGGGGGTCACTAGGCAGGCCTTACCAGGTTCCTAGTGGCAATCAAAGGCTCCTTTAGTGGGGAGTGTTCACTGGGTGGACTGTCAGCACACCCACATGGGTCTTAAAAGCTCCTTGGCTGCTTGAGGTTGCTGGTTGGACTCTACTAGGCATACCAAAGCTGAACACCTAGATGGAATATGCTGTGCAAGCATTCAGCTCATGCTACACAGTAAACCAAAGCTCCCCAGCTGCTTGGGGTCACTGGGTGGGACCCTAACCGGTTCAAGCAAAGTGCTGAGGTTGCACAGCTTGGTGTAATTATCTGTACAGGCCATCTGCACATACCATTTGGTGCAAGAGTTTCTTCTGTCATTTGAGGTCACTGGGCAGGGTCCAACCAGGACCTGGTGTGACCTACCAATGCTCCCTAGCTGTTTGAGGATGCTGGGCAGGGCCATACCAGGTTCTAAGTAAGGTGGAAAGGTTGCACAGCTAGGTGAAGTTTGCTGTGCATGCCTTCTGCTTGTTCCACTTGGCACAGGAGGTTCTCCTGCCACTTGCGGTAGGTGGATGGAGTCCACCTGGGACCTGGAGTGACCTAATGATGCTCTCTTGCTGTTTGGGGACACTGGGTGGGGCTCTACCAGGTTCCAAGCTTGGTGGTGAGGTTGCACGGGTAGGTGGAGTTTGCTTTGCAGCTTATTTTAGGTTTTAACTTAATTATTCTTATTATTACAAATATTACATATTTTTAAATCACTGCTCAGATAAAAGATTATTTACTTGGTAAAAATTATCAGAACTATTGATTCTTCTTTCTTTAGGCAGGATTACTTGGTAAAGAAGAATTAGAATTGGGAAGGAGAGATAGTCCTGTTTCCTTGAGGTTGGTAGATGGCATTGTAGTCTATCTTTCTGTTGCATAAAACTACATATTTAGTAAGCCAAATATTTGTTCAGTAGCGATTGACTATTGACTATAACAAAAATGGATTTGCTTTTATGTATTTATTTTATCTGCTTGGTTAATTTATTAATACTATACATGAATTTAATTTGTTCCATGACTTTGGAAAAGATGGCCACTTTTGTGTTTGTGTGGAAAAAATGGCCACAGTCATGTTTGTCACCTGATTCAAGGTTTGGAAGCAAAACCGAATCATAAACAAAAACAAATTATTGTATATCATATATATAAATATACTTATTGATTTATTCAAAGAAACTAAGAAAAGCATGGAAATTAATTTCTGTATAAACATGTATAGGGAAATTTCTATACATACATAAACATGTATGGGGAGGGAAGTGGTCTCAGATCAGTAAAAAATTACAGAAACATTTTGTATAGTAATGCTTCAGTTTATGAATACTTCTGTTCACAAAAAAATCGATTCATGACAGAAGTGTTCACCAAAGTTTGCTTTCATTCATGAACTCTGCATAATGTGATGGAAATGACTATGCCCATCTTCCCCAGAATTGCAGAAAGAATTAAGTTCAGGAACTGAAGTGCCACTGTATGTGCCTAGGCTGAGACACTGATGCTCTAGAACATAATATTGCTTCTTTATCTACTACGCACAAACTAAATCCAGCTGGCTATTGTTTTGTTTTGTTTTGCTTTGTTTTGTTTCAGCCTAGAGGTAAGTATGATTTTTTAAATTAAGTTTATTGGTACAATTTAGATATGCAGAATGATTCCATTCACCATGGGGAATTTGTACTGGTGTGTCATGTATCCTAGTTCCTCTTTTTTCCTACTTCTTTTCCCTCTCTTCAACTTCACTTTCCCTCATCTACAAAGCTTTGTTTCCACTTTAGCCTTTTTTTCTCATTTTTTCTCCCCCCCACCAATTGTCCTTTCTCTTGAACAGTTAGTTCCTATTTTGCAATATCTATTATACATTTTGATTTTTATTTACCCTTTCAGTTTTCTGCATCAGAGAGACAATGTGATATTTATACATATGTGTCCAATTTATTTCTCTTAAGAGTGTGGTCTAAAGGCCATTCATTTTGCTGTAACAGTTTCAAGCTTCTTTATGGTGGCAGACTGAGGGGAAAAAAAGAACACTTCTTCACTGTTGGTGGGAGTGTAGATTGGTGAAACCACTATGGAAATCAGTGTGGAGATTCCTCAAAAACTAATACTCCAGGTTCCATTTCACCCAGATACTCCCCTTATTGATATCTTCCTGAAAGAATTAAAAGTGTCATACTACAGCAACTTATGTGCACCCATGTTTATAGCAGCACAGTTTGTAATAGCCAAATCTTGGAAACAGCCTAAATACCCTCAACCAATGAATGGATTAAAAAACAGATTTTTAAAAATACAATGCAGTACTACTCAGCCATAAAGGAAGTCAGGCTGATTTTTAACATTTTTAAGGTTGAAAAAAATATTTTGTTGCATGAAAATTATAGGCAATTCAAATTTCAGTGTTCACAAAAAGTGTTATTGGAGCATAGCAGTGCTCATTTCTCTATTGCACAGTGGTGCTCATTTACATATTGTCTAGGATAGAATTAAGGCATTGTAGCAGAGAACATCTGGTACCTACTTTGTGGCACTTTACAGGGAAAGTTTGTTAGCTCAGCATTAGGCTATAGAAGGCAGAATATTCACTCATAGAATGTAGCATACTTATCAAAATCATCTTCTATCATATAGTTAATCTGGAGTTTTAAAGTTTTAACTAAATACTGCCTTTGTGTCCTGCTTCAATACCACATCTCCATGAAACTTTCTTTGCTCTGCCCAGGGTATATTTCTCTGCATGCTAAAGACCATTGTATTTCTTATGTATTTATTACATTTTGCCTTGGTTTAATATTATAACTAATGTTTATCTTATTTTCTGAGATTGTGTTTGTCTTTCACTTCACATTTCTACCTTATAGTCTAACATAATGTTTTATCTGGAGTAGATTACTCAGTATTCCTTTGGTGAACATCAAAGACTTGATTATATATTTTTAAAGAAAATTGATTTCTAGAAATTTATACATAAAGTCTACCTTGTAGATTGTTGTTTTCAAGTGTACAGAATTGAGTACTAACTTTAAGGAAGAAGCTCTATGTCAGATGAGATCTACAATTAAAACACTATCCACAAATCTGTTTTTCTATTTAAGTATTAACTCATTAAAAGATTTTGCTTAATAAACTGAAAATTTTCTTTTCAACTTCTTCCTTTTCTAATTACATGACTTTTGGAGTTTGAGTTGTTGCTCCTAATGTCTGTTGGCAAAATGAACATTAGGATTTTGCTTTAGTCTTTACCTCATATACTATTAATTTAGTATTTTTGTTTCTTACTCATTTTTCATGCTTTTTCTTATTGTAATATAATTTTTAATAGAAAAATTCTATTAAAATTATTTTTAAAGAAAAATTCAATATCCACCTGAAGAAAGTTCTTAAAAATAAATTTTAAATCTTTTTTTGGTATTTTATCTGGGTACCCTTTTCTTTATTATTTTCTTTTTCATTTGCCTGAACTGTTTCCTGCTACGGGTTCTTTTTCTTTGATAACCTCCTTTCTTATTGCAAGTAGGCACTTCAGTTTAAACAAATAATGGAAAATTCACCATTTAAATCCAAAGAAATTTTGTGTAGCCCAAGTAATTGACAGACTGAATAGATGAGAATAAATGAAATGGAAATAAACTGAAGATAGAGCTGTGTATGCAATTCTGTGTTTAAAGAAAAGGCTCTTTTCAAGGTTTATAAAACCGTGCTTGGCAGAGAAAAAAATAACAAAAATAGATTTACTGAGGGAAATACTTTAAAAATGATTTGGGTATTGATCATTTTTAATCTTTTGCCCTGAACAACTGGGAGATGTATTACAGCTAGAGCCTGCAATGAAAAGCAGGTCTGTTCTTTAACCTGCCTCAATTTACTTCAACATATTTTATATCTCAGGGGACTTGGCCACAAAGTCCATTAGAGCCTTGGAGGCAGTCAGGTCAAATCAATTGTCCACACTGCAGACAGGGTGCCCATCATTTACAGTAATTCACCCCCGTCATGGTAGAGGAGAGGAAAGGTTAAAAGCTGTGTTCCCGGGAGTACATCTCATCTGTCTTTCAGTATATTGGCCATACCCAAACATTGCTTAAGGAACAGGATGTAGAACTTTAGTTGGGTGTGGGGAATCTTAAGCTCAATTTATGCACAAAAAACTATTAATTTAGTTTAGAAAAATGGGGAAATGTGCTCCTAAACAAATGTGAATAATTACTTAAGCGTGATAAAATCTATGCAGTGCACATAATGCTTAGTAAAGAAGCCTAGAGAGACTCAGAACGGCTTGAGTATCTAATCCCCCTGAGAGTCCCCTTGCCACCCCACCATCAGACTAGATTCCACTTCACATTTGTTATATGGATGGAGAAGGCTTATATGTCCATTAGAAGGCAAAAACAGGTCCTAAACAAAGGAGGGAGCAAATGAGAGTTATTAAGAAATTTGATTTTTATACTTTTGCGGAGAAAAAACTTTTAAATAATGTACTTAAAACTGTCTAATAATACCTTATGGTAGGCACTAATCTAGTATAAATGCATCCCTCATGCTTTGTTAGTAGAATGAATTGATATAAACTGACATATCTAACTCTATTTTCCAAAGGCATCAATTGTCCTTAGTTGCTTGGTGACAAATAAATTCATGGCTTCCCTGGAATTTTCAGTGAGATGCAAATCTATCTGCTGCTTTTCAGAATTGGAGTAAAGTGTATGTGCAAAAATTAGTCTTTTTTTCTTACCTTATTGTTTTCTTTGCTTAGTTTTTCTCTAGAACGGTATTGTCCATTATATACTTCTTCATGAAAAGAAAATCATTTTAAAGATGTCTTCATCTTTACTGGTGAGGACAATCAACTGTGAGTGAGATGTATTTTTGTCTTGGGGTTTATGTCTGACTAATTAAAAAATGTTGGAAGTCAACAAAATCCACATAGCAAGTGTTTTCTGATCTTTTCTTTGTGCTTGTTTTTGTTTAGAGAAAGAAGCAAAAAACAAAACAACAACAACAGAAAACAACCTATGTAGCCTATATAACCTATGTACCTATGTAAATGCTTTAAACTTATTTGCAGTAATTTGCTTGTTGACGATTAGGATAAAAATGGTCTGATTTAACTGAAAATAAAGACAAAATATACTTATAGTTATTTATGTGATTCCTTGTAATATCTCTTGTCTATTATATTGCTGCAGATTAGGAATTTTTTTTGCTTTTCTCTGTAACTTCATGTTCCTTCTATTTTCAGAGTGAGTGGGAGACAGATGGTGATCTGTGAGAAACAGAGACACTTAAAAAGAAAATAACATGAAATCATGTTGGTCTACGTAAAACCACATCTTAAAATAACTAATAACTAGAGCCAGACTCCTAGATGCAGGACAATGATAATTATAAGTCATGGATAAATTTTTATTTGCTCCAGAAAATAATAATGAATATCTTTAAAGATATCTTCTCTGATCATTCCAGTTATAAATATGCTACAAAAAACCCCATCAAATCAGAAGAACTTCAAAACTGCTGCTTGAGGCAATTGTTCTGGTATTAAATTTGGAGAATGAGAAATATACAAATTTATCTGGACTCTAAACTCAGAGATGAATTAATGCATCTTCCAAAAAATAATCCTTTGGAACTTGCATCTGGTCTAAAATTTTGAAAGCCAAATTTTTGCTGAATGCAATTTTCAGTGGATTGAGCAGTTCCAGCAATAATTGAGCCCTTAATAAAAATGGTGTCTTTACTTCTTAAAATAAAGCATGATTGTTGAATAGAGCTTTTTTGCAAATAATTGGTCTTTCAAAGAGTATATATAAAATGTGTGTTTTACAAAACTCACAGTAGAGTGGTACCTAAGTTCACGAACTTAATTTATTTCACAATTCTGAAAAAGATGATTATGTTCATGTTTATTCAGGAAAGATGGCCATGATTTCTTTCATCATCCCATGTAGAGTTTGCAAACAAAAACAAAATTTTGTCAAACAATTTATCTCTGAACCAAATTGTTCACAAACAAAAGTATTTGTGAACCAAAGTATCACTGTAACTATTTCAATTCAGACTGTTTGTTCAAAGTATATGTCCTTATTTATGACCAAGCCAAAAAATAAGTAGAAGGGTGGAATATTTTCCAAGAAATTTAAAGCAAGGATTAAATAATGGAATGGGCAGACATCTTTCTCATGATTGAAAGCAGTGAGGAAATGAGCTATATCTTCTTTAGAACTTCTAAAGCAGCTCTGCATTTTCTTTTCTTTTGGAGGACTTTTATCACAAGTCTTTTAGAAAAATGTAATGAGAGAAAAATGGCTATAAACACAATTTAGATCCTACTTGAATATATATACTTATCTGTACTTGGTGTAAAACATCCAGATTTTTGTCATTTGGGGATTATTGGAGTTGTAGTGGTAGAAATGCCTAAAAATCTGTTTAGCCTCCCTACTGGATGTGAAAGTATTTTAAATAAACAGACCTCAGATATTAGGAGAGGTATGCAATAGAGATACCTTCTTGATAGTGACATTGGTACTTGGAGAATTGAGAAGGGGATCTAGGATACTAAATGAGTACTTATGTAGGCAGAAAGCACCATTACTTCAGAAACTGCATGTATCACTACATCAGAGAAACCTTTTTCATTGGTTTTACTTAAAGTAGATCCCATTCTACGTTCTGTCCCATCATTTCATTTTTTCTTCATTGACATAACAATTTATTGTCTGTTTCCTCATTTTGAATGTAAGCTCTGTGAGAACAAAGGTTTTATTATAGCTTCAGCTATTTTTTTGGGACCCGGAGCAGGGCATGATATACACTATTATAGGCTGCTAAGTTGGAAATTAACATAAAGTCAGAGAGGGACTAAGCTTTCAAGGAAGTCAGTCAAAAATACAGATACCAGAATTGTGGCTGGAGAGGCATCTGAAGATGGTAAAGTCTGAAGATAAAGTCACAGTGTGCTGAAGTGCATACTTCCCTAAAGGCTAAGCAGAACTGTAATTAGTACCACCAAGTCCATTAAATCCAGATATGTATCAGACACCCAGGTGGCTGACCAGAACACCTAGATCCATTCCTTACCAAAATGTTTCTGTTTTAGAAGTTATAGATAAGCCAAGATTAATGATGTCAGCCAAATACCTTCTGATTCTCTATTGGATCAGTATTGGCTCAGAGGCTATACTTGTAATCTTATATGTCCATTATAGTTTGCTTCACCTTGTACCCACATTTGTGACTTTTTTGTATAAATTATCCTTGACAAAGAGCCTCAGAAGCAACCCATCTGGGATACTTCTTGTCTCTCAGGAGCTATTTCTATGCCCCAGTAAACTTTTTCTAAACTCTCTTTCTCTTATTTTTTTTTTTTGTACCAAGAATTGAACTCAGGACCTCATGCTTGCCAGGCAGGCACTGTGCCACTGAGCCATGTCCCCAGCCCAACCTTTTGTACTCTTAACCTCTTTTATCTTTTGCACTTCATTCTTCAATTTCAGGGAACACAAACTAAGTACATCTGACATCTATCAGGTTGCAAGAATTTCTCTTCTATCAATACCACATGTTATGGAAATATTTGTTAAATAGGTGAATGGATAAATGCATGAATACATTTATATTTATTTTCCATCAAAGTAACATTGTAGAATTTGATTACCCACTTGGTTAAGTATTTTGGCTCAGAATTTATTTTCTTTTTATATTGGGGTTTGAACTCAGGGCCTTTAAAATGAATTTTATCTCTAGCTCTCTTTTTAAAAAATTTTCTTTTCTCTTTTCTTTTGTCTTTTAATTTTTTTTTATTTTTAAGAGAATAAAACAAAAGAGGACAGATCTAAGCAGATCAGAACAGAACAATATAAGCAACACAGCACTTCACAACAAGACAATTTGATATTAACAGTAGCTATCATAATGTCTCTTTCTTTGAAATAGTTAAGCTTAGCTTTACACACAATAATATCAAACATAACAAAATAGAATAAAACCACTCAAGAGAATAAAAGTATTGCAAGGCATTCTGAACCAAATAACCAAAGATGGACAATTGCTACTATATTATTTCATTTTCCATAAAAAATTTATTTATACTATCACATATATTAAAATCCAATAAGACACAACATGGTAAAACCAATGGTAATAGAAAAACAAGAGCATGGTTGGACTTCAGAGCAAGATGATATCAAATCAACACTGGCTACCATATTGTCTTTTCTTCAAAGTAACTATTCATGCCATCACATATATTAAGATCAAACAAAGCACAATAATACCATTCCAACCAATGAATGAAAACATAAGACTTCAAATCATGGTGAACCGTGATTACCATAAAATCTTCTGTACTCTTACCATTTCTTACACTAGGGAGACTATAAATTACTTATACATATTTATACATTTATTTCACTTATGAATATGCATTCAAGTTGCATCCATTTATTTATAAATATCTCAATGTGATCATTCTTTATAGCTGAATAGTACTCCATTGTATAAAAGTACCACAATTTTTTATCCATTCCTCTGTTATGGGGATCTGGCTATTACAAATTGTGCCGTTATAATCGTGTGGTACTCCATTGTATAAAAGTACCACAATTTTTTTATCCATTCCTCTGTTATGGGGATCTGGCTATTACAAATTGTGCTGCTATAATCGTGGGTGCACATATATCCCTGTGGTAAGATGTTTTCAGTTCTCCTGGGAATATGCCTAAGAGTGGAATAGCTGGGTCAAATGGTACCTCCAACCCCAGCTTTTTGAGGAATCTCCAGACTGATCTCCACCGAGGTTGCACCAGTCTACACTCCCACCAACAGTGCAGAAGAGTTCCTTTTTCCCCACAGCCTCTCCAGAATTTGTTGTTGGTAGTTTTGTTGATCCGGGACATTCTTTCTGGAGTGAGATGGAATCTCAGTGTGGTTTTAATTTGCATTTCTCTAATGACCAATGATGATGAACATTTTTTCATGTATTTATTTGCCATTCGTATTTCTTCATCTGAGAACTGTATGTTCATCTCAGATGCCCATTTTTGGATTGGGTCTTTGAATTTTGGGGGTCTGATTGTCTTTTTTTATTTTTTTGAGACAGTATCTCACTGTGTAATTCAATCTGGCCTTGAACTTACTACATAGCCCAGGATGACCTTGAGCTGATAACAATCCTCTTGCTTCCTAAATATTGGAATTATAGGGATGCAATACTGCACCTGGCTATGTTTCATGTTTTAAATGTGTCTATGTGAAAATTTAATTTATTGTAATTATGACCAAGACAGAGGAATTATTTAAAGTTAGAAAATAAATGGAAATGGGCCAAAATACAAAAAAAACATTACTCCTGAACACTGGAAACTTGAATTATAAAACAAAGCATAATATCTTAGAAATTTGCCAAAGAATTTCATTATAATGTAGAAAAAGATTCTTGTCTTTCTATTCAAATTATACTGTGTTGGTCAGCTCTATGTTACTATTAAAAATACCTGAAATTATCGACTTATAGAAAGGTTTACTTTGCTTCATAGTTTTAAAGGACTCAGTCTGTAATTGGTGGCCCCGCTGCTTGTGGGAGCCCTCATGGAGGGAAGTGCTAACAGAGCAAAACTCCTCAGGATGGGACAAGAGCTCCATGGTCCCTTTCAAGGGTGTGTCTTCCCTGACTTCGACTGCTCACTTGGTTCAGTCCTTTAAACATTCCAATGCTTCACAATAGCAATTTAACCTCATGTCATAGTTACTTTTCTCATTCCTGGGACAAATACCAGGTGCCCAAAGTTAAATGAGGAAAGGTTTATTGTAGCTCATAATTTGTAGTGGTTTCAGTTTGTAGTTGGCTGGTTCCAATCCAGGATGGCACAGCAGAACAGCACTGTATAGGACAAACCATTCATGGTGGGCTGAAGACAGCAAAGCAGTAAAGTCAAGCAGTAAGTAGTGAGCAGCAGCAGCCCTCTTTCTGTCCCATATACTCTATCCAGGCTACTGACCCTTTGGGCAGATAGCACACACACCCAGGGTGGAGCACCTTTCATCCTAGCATAATGCCATGGATCAGCCCTAGAATCACATTATTAAACCCAGCCTCACATCCTCTGGATCTAGCCTCCTCAGAAAGGTCCACTTATGACTTTAAAAGGATTTGGGGGAACATCTAGGTAAAAACTGTAACAGATAAGAATCAAACCTTTAACACATGAGGCTGTTATTCTACACAATTATCTCTTTTTGATTTTCCCCAGATAAATACTGTCCAGTGAGGTATAAAAATGATGGTCAGGGAATCGACAAGAAAAAGGACACAATCCTCAATTTCAAACTTTATTCAAAGGATTCAAGGAAAGTCACACAAGAGCCTTTTTTTCATTAGTTCTTGCCTCACATATCTTATCTCTGTTTTCTGTATCTAGATTTCCAAACGTTATCTGCCCCTCCCACCAACAGTCCACTATGCATCTTTCAACCCCATTCACCATGGCTTATTGTGTGTTCCATTTTCAACCAAATGAATCAAAATAAGGAGTCTGTAAATTTTCCTTGCCTTCTAACAATTTTCAATAATATACTTCTGTTTCTCAATTCAATAAAAGAGTAGTTTATGGAAATCCTTATTTTGCATTGTAATGTATAGAATTTGGATTACTGTTGAAGCATTTGATGACAAACTAATGATTTCATAAGGAGGAAATTTTTGTTGATGATATTCAAAGTAAGGTTTATCTAGGAAATATGATATATGGATCAAAAGAGTCTGTTTAGAGATAAAATAAGATTATAAGAAAAAGAAAAAGACAGCTTATACTTATTTTTCAAAAACTCTAACAAAAACAAACTAAACATGAGTTAAAACAGTAAAAGTCCTTAAAGAAAACCTTGTGATAAATCTTCATGACTTTGGATTTGACAAATGGTTCTCAGTTACGATACCAAAATCATGAACAGCAAAAGAAAAAAAGAAAGATGTGCTGGACCACACCAAAATTAAAAATATGTGTGATTCAAAATCCACTATCAACAAAATGAAGACAATGTACAGAAAACAAGAAGTAATTTTAAAATCATGTACACCATAAGGATCTTTTGTAAAATTTTATTTTAAAGAGAAAAAGTAGAACAACTTCAAAATGAGATAATAAGAGGGTAACAGTGGTTAATACATTAGGTATTGTTATCTTTAAATTAATTATTCAGAAAAACTATCAGCATTTAATTGTCCAAAAAATATTAATACAAATCTTTCTTGTCAATGAACCAAGAGAAATTAGTAGCATAACTACCCTATGTATAATATATATATATATTTTTTTTTCACTTCCTTCTTTTCTCCATTCCCCTAACCTAGCTTTTCTTTCATTTTGAAGTTTCTTCCCATTTTACAATATTTATTGTATGTTTTGGCTCTTACTCTTTCCGCTTCTCACACTAGGGAAACAATACAATATTTATACATGTGCATCTAGTTTAATTCACTTATGAGTATGATCTTGAGTAGCAACCATTTACCTATAAAAATCTCCAGTTTATCATTCTTTATGGCTGAGTAGCAATCCACTGTATAAAAATACCACATCTTTTTATCCATTCATTAGTTGGTAGACATTTGGTTTGTTTTGAAGATCGAGGTATTACAAATTGTGCTGCTATAAACATGGGTGCACATATCACTGTGGGACAATGTTTTTAATATTTCTGGGAGAATACCCAGAAAGGGTAGAATTACGTCAAATGGGACTGCATATCCTAGTTTTTGAGGAATCTCCACACTGATTTACAAAGTGGTTGCATCAGTCTACCCTCCCATCAACAGTGGAGAAGGGTTCCCTTTTCCTCACAACCCCTCCAGCATTTGTCATTGATTGATTTCTTGGTAATAGCCATTCTTTCTGGGGTGAGATAAAATCTCAGTGTTTTTTTAATTTGCATTTCTTAAATGACCAGTGATGTTGAAATTTTTCGTATATTTATTTGCTGTTTGTATTTCATCTTCTGATGTGTGCATTCATCTCAGATGCCCATTTTTGAATTGTGTCTTTAAATTTGGCAGTCTTGATATTTTTGAGTTATTTATATGTTTTCAATAGTAGCCTTTGTCTGAGGAACAGCTGGTAAACATTTTCTCTCACATTATGATTTGTCTCTTCACTTTGTTGGTGATTTGCTGTGCAAAAACTTTTTAACAAGATGAGATCCCAGTTGTTGATTCCTGTGATAGTTTCTGTGCAGTTAAAGTTTTATTTATAAAGTCTTTGCCTATACCAGTGTCTTCAAGAGTTTCACTTATTCTGTCTTTCAGTCAATTTAATGTTTCTGTTTTAATATTTAGATCTTAGATTCATTTCGAATTTACTTTAGTGCATGGTAGAGTTTACTTTGAGTCAGTTTTACCAGAACCATTTATTAAAAAGTCTGTCTTTCTTCCAGTGAATGTTTGACCCCAAAGATAAGGTGGCTTAGTATATCTGGAGTTGTATCTGCATCTTCTACTTTGTTCCACTGATCTTTGGGTCAGGTAGTTTGTTGTTGTTATTGTTTATTTGTTTATTTTTTGCCAGGGCCATGCTGCTCTTATTACAGTAGCTTTATAGTATAATTTCAAGTCAGGGACTGTGATACCCAGCTGCCTTGCCTTTGTTGTCCAGAATTACCTTTGCTATTTTAGATCTTTTCTGGTTCCAAATGAATTTTAGGGTTGCTTTCATTGAGTTTGTGAGATACGCTACTGAAATTTTAATTGGAGTTGCATTAAATCTTTATAATGGTTTTGAAAGTATGGCCATTTTTATCATATTGGGTCTTCCTACCCAAGCTCAAGGGATATCTTTCCATCTTTTGATATTATCTTCAATCTCCTTTTTCAGAGTACTATAGTTTTCAATATAGAGACCTTTTACATCCTTAATTAGGTTGATTCTTTGTTGTTTCATTTTTTGGGTGATATTGTGAAAGATACTGTTTCCCTAACTTCTCTCTCAGCAAGTTTGATATTTATTGATATTTAGAACCATTAGGAAATGACTACTTCTCTGAGGTATCTTCCAGGTTTAGCTGATTTTTGGGTTTTGATTCTGTTGTAAGATCATACCTCTTCAGTTTGTGGGGGATGAGAAGTTGCTACCTGTTTGGCCCAGCCCCTGGCACTGTGCCACAGTATTTTATGTGACCCTTAGTGAATCTCAGTCTTAGAATACCAGGAAGAACAGCTGTTTAGAATAATTGTCACAACACAGCCTAGAAACAAAGTGAGCTAACCTTTAATTTGCCACCTTTAACTTGTGATTATATAACAAATTCTAAGATGAACCAGAAAATTGTATGCAGTATACAAGTCCTTAATATGTCAATATTTTCCTCAGGGGTTAAAATTTAAAACCGAAAATACTGAACTGGAAGAAAAGGAAGAGATTAGAAGTAAGACTGGAGAACTGAGGGAGATCATGCTAACTTTGGGAAATTGGTGCAGAAGTCTGGAGGGAAAGAGGGAAAGAAGCGATAAAAAAAGAGCAGAACAGAACCACAACTACAGTTCACACTCATGTAAAAGCAAGATCAAACAATGAAATAGTAAAAAATAAAAACAAAAAACACACAACAACAAAACCAACAAAAGAGAAAGAGAAAAAAGTCCATTTGCATGTCTCTATTGACATTGGTAAACGATGCCTGGAGTCCAGATTCATGATGATTTATCCCAGCAATCCAGCAGCAGCTTTTTGGCAGGGTAGTAGATAATGTCAGTAAGTCTGCACTTTCTAGCCAAGCTGAGACTTGTTCAGCCTGCAGCTGCCCACACACCTTCTGTGGATCTGAGCTCAGCTAGGTGGAGCCAGCAGCCTCTCTGAGTTCTGAGCTCATCAGCCCCTCTCCTAGATGCCTCCAGGCCAGTTGCTGCTCACAAGGGAGGACCAAGCCCTCAGTAGTCACCACCAACCAGTGCAGTACTTCATGTCTCTATTCCCTTTTGTTGCTGCATCTTTCTGTGGAGGCTTCTGGGATCACCAGCTGTCACATGTCCACAGGTTTGAACCACTCCTCTTGCACAGTGAGTCTCATCTCAAAGAGAATGCACCACTGGCTACCTCCTTACACTTTACTAAAATTTCTCACTTCACTCTCTCCATGTGCTTCAGTTCATGCTTTAGATCATTCCTGGGCCCAGGGGACCTACTTCCCTGCTTCTTGTGTCCCTCACCTTGCTATATTCCAGCATCTGGACAGTGACTCTCAGAGAGACTCTTACTTTGCTGTTTACCACTCCAGCATCTTCTGTCCTCCTCTATCATAAGGATCTTACATCTACACTAAATAGAACACCTACAAATCAATAATGGAAGGACAAGCCAATTAAAAAGTAATAAGATCTTAATAGATGTTTCTTTTTTGGGGGAGTGGTTTTGAGATATTATCTCACTGTAGTTCAGACTGGCCTTGAACTCACTATGTAGCCCAAGTTGTCCTCAAACCGGTAGAGATTCTCCTGTCTCAACCTTCTGAGTGCTGGGATTAAAGATGTGCGCCACTATGTGGGTCTGACATTTCCTTGAAGAAGAGATGTAAATGGCCAACAAACACATGAAAGGATGTTTGCCATTGTTAGTTGTCAGGAAAATGCAAACCACCATGAACTAGCATGTCACATATAGTAGGACGACTAGATTGAAAAAGTCAGGTAATCAAAAGTATTGATATGGATAATAGAGAGATTGGAATCTTCCTACATTACTAGTGACAATTAAAAATGTCACAGCTTTTTTTTTGAAAATAGTTTATTAGTCCCTCAAACAAAGCTAATATAATAGATAATATAAACAACAAACAATATAATAAGATGACCTAGCATATAGTGTACAATCAAGTATATACCCACTGCTGGTATATACTCAAATGAAAATATATGTACACAAAACAATTTGTATATAAATGTTTATGGCAATGATTTTCATAGTAGCACATAGATGGAAACAAACCTCGTCTATCAATAGATGTGAAATATATTATATACAAATCATAGAATACTATTTAACCATAGAAAGGAACAAAATAAGGATGCAGGTTAGAATTTATATGAAGTCTGAAAATACTATGCTAAATGAAAAATACCCTTCCACAAATTCTGCATATTATGTGCTTCCATTTATCTGTAAGTATGGAAAAATTAAATTCATAGAGATAATAAAATTAGCTGTTTCTTGAGGATTAGATGAATGTGTGAAAGGTGAACTAGAGGATGCTAGTATAGGTTTATTTTGAGATGACATAAATATTCTAAAATTAATTGCAGTAATGTTTGTACATATCTTTGATTATATTAGTATCCATTGAATTGTACATTTTAATGCATGAATTGAATGCTGTATGAATTATATTCCAATATAATTATTAAAAAACCATTTTTCCTTGAATACTCATTGGTGATTTGCATTGGGTTAAATTATCGCATAGGGTCACTGTAAGCAATACTTTGCTTTATACATTTTTTTTTCTGGGTAATTTAAATATGAGTGAGAATTCACTGGCTTTCTAAGTTTATAAGTATACTCCTCTTGGCAGTAACCTTTCTAAACCATGAATTCTGTTTCTTGTCTTTAATCTAAGATAATTTTGAATGATATAATGTTTTTCAGAAATTTTAATAAGATTTGCTCATAATATATCACTTAAATTTTAAATTTTGGTAAATGATTAGGTATTATTCTAATAAAGGTTATCAATAACAAAAAGATCATTAATCGCACACTAGTAGGAGAATCATTCCAAGTTTTATGTATATTCTAAAGACATTAATACTAAAGCATGGACTCCCACTACAAATGAAATTACCTACTGTCAGTCAGTTTGATGGTAGTAAGTAGTGTCTTCCGACAGTGTGACAATTTTAACATTCAAAGAGTTCCTTCCTTGTCATAGCACTTTCTCAATATTATGAAAATAAGAAGTAATGAAAGTTTTTATAGTTGGAGGGCAAATATATTTAGTCACTGTGACATAACAGCTATAATAGAATCATATCAAACAATGCAAAGTAGTAGTAATGCAAATTAGTAGAAGAGAATAGATGCATAAGCATTGCAGAATAAGGGATATAGAAAAATGAGGAGGGAAAGATTTCTTAGAGGCCAGAGTTTTGAAAAGAAGGCCACAATTTATCAACCAAAGACTCTCATTTATTTATATTGATGTAGTGAAAATTTTGTTTTTCGTTAATGCTACAACTCAGTTACCTAGAAAACTTACATTAGTAACATGGGGACAAAGATATGCTTTATATATCAACAGGTCATGAAAGATCATTGTGGGTGTCATCCCAGAGCGTGCAACCATGGAAAGAGTGATCTCAAAAGCCGTGGTGAAGTCTGCTGCCACCAGAAACTTTTTGGAGTCTACACTGTACTGATTATATTGATTGGCTTGGGTCTTTTATTTCTGCTCCTACTTTGCTACTGGGGATACCAACCTGGCAAAGCTAGACCTATCCAACCTAAGTTAAAAAGTTTCAACTGCTCCAACTACAAAAACAAAAAGCAATTGTTGGAGACTGGGCTGTTTAGGGTTAGGTTGCTGGCCATGAAGGTACCCATGGCAGTGCTGAAAAAACATACGCACGTTGTTTATGGACAACATAATGCTGCGCTGCAGCTGCGGGCTGCCGACACTCCCTATACCAGACCAAAAATCTGCCGGCATTAGGGATCAAACACTTCTCTTAATTGGCAGGATTTACTGCCTTTGTTTCTCAAGGCCCTGGTCATTTTTGCAGGCTTTTGTCTGCAATGTAATCTCCTCTTCCTGTACCCCTCCAAATCTGTGGAAACCCAGTAAATACTGGGGGTGATCCAGAAAATCTCTTGTTATTTCTGACCTTCCTAGACCCTAATTGCACTTTTATTTCTTTTCCATATACTTGTCCATACTTTTGAGAGTCTTGTTCAGTTCCTGATAGCATAGTTTACCAACAAAAACCAAATTGTGCCAAATGTTTCGGGTTGTGAACCAAACTGTTCATACCCAAACCATTCAGGAACCAAAGTGGCAGTATATTTATCTCTGAATGCATAAGGAAAAACCTTAATTACTCTCAGTCCTAATTTTGTATTGCTGCCAAACTATACAAATTGAAAATTGACATTAAATTGTAATGGGCATTGCTAAAAAAAATGTGACTATGTATGTTCCTTAGATGTTTATCAGGTGTTTTGTTTCTTGCAAGAAAGGTGTCATGGTTAAGATGGATCATCAAATTGATTGATTTAGGAACTGTCCAAGGATTAGTAAAGCACACTTCTGGGTTGTTCTGGATGGGTCATGGAGGTGTAACCTTGGGGTTTATATTGGTCCTTTGTTCCTTCTTTTCTAGTCTTCCCTGGATTTTGTAACTATTTTTTACTTTTACTAGCATTCACAGTAAAGAATTTTCCTTAAGTCTCAGAGGAAACTTTGGTGTGGACTTTTTAGCAATGCTGGGACTGTTGAGATTTTGGAAACAGATTATTGTACTTAAATTATTCTCTGGATAGTTGTATTTTCATAGGTTGAATTGTGACCTAGGTTTTATTTGAACATTGAGGTATGTTTTAAGGAGATGTGTTTGGGTAACAAACTGACAAGGGATGGGATGTGACAGTTAAGGTGGGTTGTGAAATTGATTGGCTTGAGAATTGCCTAAGGGATTACTAAAGCACACTTCTGGGTGTGTGTGGGAGTCATGGAGGTGGAACTTTGGGGGTTCTACCTGGTTCTTTGCCCTTTCTGTCTTTTCCTGCTTTCTTTCCCAGTTGCCATGAGATACAATCTACTTAAAGGAGAAGTTTGGCTCATGGTTTCATGGTAGTCTGTCCATGCTCAGCTGGCTCCAAGGTGAGAATATCGTGGTATCAGGGCACAACAGTACACAGTAGTGTGTACAGGTAGTCCGTCCCAGGAATGGAAAGCTGACTAATGTGAAAGTTAACTATTACATAACATGCTTATAATCAGAATGTCCTTGGCTCAAATTTAGAGGGCTAGTCTTGTTCTGTAGGAAAATTTATGAAGCTCATTATACTGACTAGCATTTTGTAAATTTAACACTCTTTGAATCTATAAGACCAACATTAATTCTAGCACCATACTTTTAGTTATTGAGTCATTGGGTCTTTGCGGAAGTAGTGATGTATAAATAGCATAGATGTAGACAGTAAAAATATCTATTCTATTTCAGATTCTTATTTGTAGTCTACTGTTAGTAATATTATGTATGCATATGATTTACTATGGATTGGTTAGAGAATCTTAGAATTTTGCTATAGCAAAAGTTAAGGTATTTGGTATCTCAAAGACTGTGATTATTTAGAACTCTTCTACTTATTATGTTAAACAATTATTTAAATATTTCCAAATCTCTATAAAATGAAGCTCATAAACTCAGTGTGTTAATTCCACTATATACCTGGAAAATAGCAATTGCTTGTAGTCAGGTGGTTTTTTATAGTAAAGTTTAAATGAGATATCTTAGTACTTCAGGAGTCTGTGAGCTCCTAGAGACAGATTTTAAGTTTACATGTTTTTATTTAAAAGATAATTTAGAGGAATTAGAAGGACACAGTCTAGATAATCTAGTGCTATCATTCTTGTGTGATTCTCATGTTAACAATTGTGTTTACGATTGGTGCTAAATGGTGGTCAAGTCATATCCATTGCATAGTGTAAAAGTGAAAAATTCACAGTATTTCAAATATTACATGCTGAAAGGATAGGTCAGGGATTGAACTCAGTGGTACAGCACCAACCTGGCAAACGCAAAATCATGAGTTTAATCCCTGACATGTTGAAGACAAAGTAGAAGCAATTATAAGAAAACTTGGGGCTGGGGATTTAGCTCAGCAACATAAGAGCCTGCCTTCTAAGTACATGGTTGTGTGTGTGGATCACCCCGGAACTGATAAAAAAAACAAAAAAAACCCCATAATTTATATTCAAGTACTTAAAAATGCTGATCAGAAAAACAGAAATGCTTTTCATCAATCTTTTTATTTTTTATATTTATATTTATTTTTTTATTTTAAAGAGAATAAAACCGAACAAAATAAAACAGAAAAGCCAATCAAAAGAAAACAGTGAAAGTGATATAGGACTTCAAAATAGGACAATAGGAAATCAACAATGCCTATAATGATGCCTTTTGTTATCTTCAAAATTGTTGCTGATACCTTCAGACATAATAAAATCAAACAAAACAGAACAGAATAAAACCAGTCAAAACAAAACATTGAATAAAACAAAGCAATCAAATGGATCAACACAAAAAAGTGAAAACAACATTGGATTTTAAAAACAAGACAGAAGAAATCCCCCATAGTTGCTATATTGCATATTGATATCCTCTAAATAAATGCTCAGAATCCCAGCTTAAGGCCTGAAAAGGCAGTCAAATAATACAAAGCATTGAATTGTATTTGTTCCTCAGTTGCTATCAGCTCAGCCTGTGTTCCTCTGAATCAGCTGATTGCTTATGGGGGTGTGGGGAGCTCAGCTCTTGTCTCCCGCCTGTGCATTGGCTGGCTCATGAGAAGGGCACTTCCTGTTTCTCCTCCTGGCCTGCAGTTCCCGCTGGCTGGTGGGAAAGGCATTTCCTGTTTCTCTTCCTGGGTCACAGCTCATCAATCTTTTTAAACTTGAGAACTAGCATCAGTTACTTTTTTATCATTCTCAAAGTCTATTATACAATTTAATAAAACAAATCACAGTGAAATAAGACATTTATACTGATACCAAATTATACTTCATTGAAAATTCATTTATACTCTTTAGTACAATCTACATAATAGATATTTAGTTTTCACTCATACAAAATTCAGTTGACACCAAGGTTTGGCATGAAGTTACATAAGCTCTGTCCACATGCCCATTTTTGGTCTGGGCCTCTGTTAGTTTATAGCTCATTCTTTTCTAATGCCTCTTGATCTTCTTCATTAGACCAATATGAGAGGGACAGAGGGATTTTATGACCTGGGTTAAAAAGCTGGATACAGTTTTTCTACTCCACGTGCAGTTCATTGCCGAAGAGTGGAAAAGCCTCACCAGCTCCTGGAGTTTATATCACATATGGTATGGCCATGTGCTCACATCTGCAATGTCAGTCCCACTGGGAGCCTCAGGTAACATTCACTCAATCACATTTTGCAGTGCTAAGAGCCCAGTCCCCTCCCCACTATTACTGGAACAGTCCTTTATTTAATTTGAACTTGCATATTCTCCAAACTACGTGGTTCCTAATCAGTAACCCTATGAATTGTGTATGTTCCCTGAATATGGATCTTTGCCTCAGTTTCCTGATTGTGGTCAGTTTTACTGTTAGCCCTATTTTTTCCTGAACTTTAATCAATTTGTTTAAACAACTATTACAACAGAACATTCTTTTTTATTTCCCAGATCCCTCAGCTGCTGCCTGGGGCCAGTTGGAACTAGGTGAAGATCCTTCTTCACCCAGCTAGAACTATCATGGTACCTTCACTGGTCCACTGACTGGTATTTTCTCACTATAGTATATGTTCCAGAACATATGCTTACAGTAGCAATGGTGCCTAAATACAGTGACATTTCCCTATCTTGTGGACTTTGTGATGTGAGTCTCAGGTCGACTAAGCTAAGAGGGTGGTTGGTTCTTTTGTCTTTTTTATTTTATGGAAAAAATAATTTCATAACAAAGTAAGAAAAGAATAACAGTAGTTAAGAGATTGGGTATTGTTATCTTCAAAGTAGTTATTCAGAGTACAAGATATAGGCATATAAAATTCTCCAAATGATATTAGCACAAATCATTCTTTACAGTGAGCTAAGAGAAATTAATAGTGTAACTATCTTGTATGTTTTTTCCTTTTCCCTTTTTTCCTTTCCCACCTCTCCTCTCCCAATTCCTTTTTCCTTTTGAACAATTTCTTCCCATTTCATAATATCTATTGCACATTTCGGTCCTTATTTACTCTTTCACTTTCTCACACCAGGGAGACAAAATGATGTTTACTCATGTAAGTCTGATTTATTTCACTTATTAATATGGTCTCAAGTTGTATCTATTTACCTATAAATGTCTCAAAGTTATCCTTCTTTATGACTGAATAGTACTCCATTTTATAAGAAGAGTACAATGTTTTTATTAATCTATTGATAGATGGGCATTTGGGATATTTCCAAGATTTACTATTACAAATTGTGCTGCTATAAACATAGATGCACATATATCATTATGGTATGGTATGGTATGGTATGGTATGGTATGATATGGTTTTTAATTCTTGTGGGAAATACCCACAAGAATAGTTGGATTGAATGGAATTTCTAATCTTAATTTTTTGAGGAAGGTCCATGCTTATTTCTATGGTGGTTGCACTGATCTATACTTCCACCAGCAGTGAAGAAGTGTTCCTTTTTCTTCATATACCCATCAGCATTCATTATTAGTGGATTTTTTGATGATAGTCATTCTTTCTGGAATGAGATGGAACCTTATCATTTTAGTTTGCATCTCTTGAATGAATAATGATGTTGAATATTTTCTCATATATTTGTCATTTTTACTTCTTCATTTGAGAAGTGTGTATTAATCTCAGATGCCCAGTTTTTGATTGGGTGTTTGAAGTGGGGTCTATTTTTTTCCACTTTGGCTCTCTTTTCTCCTCATACCCATAATTTTTTTCCTGGCTGAACTTAGAGCTTCAGACATTCCCAAGAGCTTTTGGGTAATCTATTAACTGGTCTGATCATTTCTTAGTCCTTTGAGATAGAAATAGCATATATCCTAAACTAATTTCATTCAAAATGATGATATTGGGATTTTAAAATGTGATTAAAAATTTCCTATTGTATATTTTTTAAACTAGAAAGATTTTTAAAAAGTTGTATGACTTACATTCTTCCTACCATGGTGCTATAAATAAACCATTATATATATATATATATATATATATATATATATATATATATATTCTTGTACTGATATATATATCAGTATATGCATGATATATATCCATATATGTATGAAATATATCCATATATGTATGTATTTATGTATTATATAGTACTGGGAATCGATCCAGGGCTTCATATAAGCTAGACAAATACTCTACCATTGAATCACATTAGAAAATTATTTTTTTAATTTTTAACAATTCCTTATAATTTTTAAATTTGAAGTGAGTTGGAAGTTTGAATTTGGCTTTGTATAATTCTGATGATCAGCCTATATATAAATAATAATGTATTATTCATTATTTTGTGAAACATAGTTGATTCTGTTTTAGGGCAAGTTTAGTCAGATTTTCTAAAGATGTTTATTGATTTAAAGAGATTTGAATTGAGTTCAGTTTATCCATATAAGAAGAGTACCTTCCCCTCTTGCCATGTACCCTTATTTAGCCTCTAACTCATTGTTGGTCTATAATATTATATTAGGGCTGTTGTTTACTTCTGCTATCTCTGGGAGTTCTGTGTATACTTGACAATGTTTCTTTAGGCAGATTTTAGATCATTTCAAACTGACCTTTGTTAATATGATGAAAAAGAAAAAAAGAAAGTATTTTTCTGACACATGCTTCCTACCAAATAGGGCGTCTCTGGGCTTGTGGAAAGAAAATCACAAGACTTACTCATTCTGTGAAGCTTGTAAATGATGTGTTAGTGGTGGTCTTCATCATGTAAGTTAGTAATAGAGGTTAACTCATCTGACTTTTACTTTGTACTGATTGTTCCTCTCCTGGGGAGAACAGTATTGTTGACTTTTGATAATGGTTATTCTTGGAGTGGGGACCCTGTGAAAAGAAAGATAAAGTGAGTGAAAATGAGACTATAAGGACTCAATAATTACAGTAAACTGTAAGATTCTCAGATCTTTATTTTCAAAGTGTTTCATTTATAATGGAAATTATGCTACCAACAAATTGAAGTTGTCTAAAGGAAAGTAACCTCTCAGGAGCCTTTATACTGGTTTGGCCACAAGTTAATAATGTAACCAACACTTAATAGCAAACAGCAGGACTGCATTATCTTAACAGATGCCATTTGTGTGCACTCCAAACAGGTAAGTTACTAGCAAATCTCTCATGATCTCAGTATAGAATGAAAGAGTCAAAAAACTGTAACAGGTTGCAAACCGATTTACAGAAATGGAACCAAACCCTTAGGGAAATGGAGCCAGCCTACTACATATTCATTTCTTATTAATTATTTATGCAGAATGAAAGTTTTTGACTTGATGCAAAGTTTTACAAAAAAATAAAGGGACATATTTTTAATTCCCTTTTCACAGGAAATGGTATATTTTTTCAGAAATGATACAGAATTTTAAAAAAAGATAAACAGTAAGAAATCACTAGTTGATAAATTACATACTGACCTCTTAGAAGTAGTTGCTCAAGTTACAAAATTAAATCATACAAAGTAGACATTCAAGCAGTGAGACTGTAAACAGCTAAGCATGCATGAGTCTCTACATGTTTTTCTTTCCTTTCTGTATGAGGAAAAAACAAAACATAGCAAGACCAAACAAAACAAATTCCTATAAGAACATGAAACCAAAAAGTCATATAAAACCACAGTACAAGGTGATCTACAATGGTTACTGTGTTGTCTCTTGTTATCTTCAATGGAATTGTCTGTATCATCAGGCATATTTGGATATAACAGTATAATTGAATATAGCGGTACATAACAATATTAGTAAAAACAAAATATTGTAGACAATGTAAAACTTCAAAAGCAGGTAATAATCAAACCAGAGTGAGTATCCTAGTGAATCTTGTCATCTTCAGTGTAGTTGCCTATACTCTCAGACTTGATACTATCAATCATAACAGCTTTGAATAAAACCTGTTAATGTAAAACAGCAGTCTAACAAACCAGATTCAATTAAGATCAGTCATGGTAAAACAGTGTAAGTTATACAGAGCTTCAGATTAAGTTAATAGGAAATTAAGGATGATTACCATGCTATATCCTGTTATTTTCAGGATAACTGTCTGTGCCCTCAAATCTAATAGAATGACTGGAACAGAATATAATCCATCTAAGCAGAGTAGTGTGAGTAATGTGTGTTTTAAATGCTGGTGCACTATTAATACCCTCTGTCTTCTTTTTTTAGACTATTCCTCCCCTTTCCACTTCCACAGGGTGCTGCACTACCAACTCCCTCAGTTTTTAGATTGGGGGGGCAACCTGCTATTTACCTAAGTGGTTCCAAACCTTCTCACTCCTGGACTTGATCTCAAGTTGTATTCCTTTACCTACAAAAGCCTCAAGGTTTTCCTTCATTATAGCTGAGTAGTTCTCTACTGCACATAAGTATCTTGTCTTTTCATCCTATCTGCAGGTGGTGGTTGAGTTGCCCCTATTTCTCTCTGGCTCCCTGTCATATAGAGCATTATTTTCTCATATTTGATTTTTGGTCCATAAACCCTCTCTCAGATTGATTATATTTCCTATACAGAGCATCTGGATGTCTTGATGGACCTTCCTCCTGATCTACTCTGTCTGTACTTTTTTTTTTTTTAGTGTATCAAGGCCATCTATGTTAGAGATTATAGCCAACATTCTCTGCCTCATTTCTGTTATGCTATTTTTCTGCCATTGTTTGTCTAGTTTTTTCCTTCATTCTACTGCCTGCCCCATTCATTGAGGCATTTCTGCTACTGTTCCTGAAATCCTGGTATTTTTTTCTCTCTCTCTAGAATGCCCTTCAGTATTCTCTGTAGGGTTGGATTGGTGGTCACAAATTCCCCTAGTTCCTCTTTGTCATGGAAGCATCTTGTTTCTCCATTAATTTCTAGTGACAGTTTTGCAGGGTACATCAATCTGGGCTGGAGGTTATTTTCTTTCAGAGTTTGGAATACTTCACTCCAAGCTCTGCTTGATCTGATGGTCTGTGTCGGGAAGTCTGCTATGATCTTGATGGGCTTTCCTTTATAGGTAATCTGTTTCTTTTCTCTGATGGCTTTTAATATTCTGTTTTTATATTGAATTTCTGGTATCTTGATTATCATATGTCTGGGTGTTGTTCTGTTTTGGTTGTAGGTGCTTGGAGTTCTGTATGCCTCATATTTTTGAATATCATTTTCTTTTCCCATGCTCCAGAAATTTTCCTTAATTATTTCCATGAACAGCCTATGTAATTCACCTGTTTGTATTCCTGCTTCTTTACTCATGTTTCTTATTCTTAAATTGTAGATTCTCTTGTGGTCTTCTAGCCTTTGTATTGTTACTGCCTATTTCCTTGTTATGTTTAAGAGATCTTTCCTTTCATGATCACGCATTGCAAACTTGTCTTCAAGTTTTGATAGTCTGTCCTTAGTTTCTTTTATGCAGTTTTGCCAGCTTTCCATGGAGTTTTTAATTTCCTGGTAATCTCTTTGAATCTGCCTCATGTATTCTAGATTTTCTTTATATTCTTTATCAAAGATTTCTTTCTTTTTTTTGTGTTCCTCCTTTCTTCTGTCTGTGTCTTATTGAGAGGTGCTTAGCATTGCTTTTATTAATCTACTCATATCTTGCTTTACCTGATTTAATATTTTAGTTTTGAGCTCATCTAAAAGGTCCTGAAGGTATCTCTTAAAAGTATATCCATTGAAGCCTTGTCTGATGTTGCATGTCTGCTGCCCTCAGTCTCTTTTGTATTTCCATCTCCTGGATCAATGTTCTCAGGGGTTTGGGCTGGGGGCTTTTTCTTGTTGTTTCTTTCTCCTGTCATGTTTTTGGTTTCTTCCATACAGGTGTATAGTGGAGGTCCCAGCCCTTTTCCTTGTTGGTTATGGTTCTTCTAAAGCATGCTGGTGAGGGATTTCTGCCCTCTCCTGTTTGCTTTTGGTCACTGAGGTGTAGGCAGGGGCTGCGTTTGCTGGCCCCTCTCCACCAGGCCAGTCAACCTTTGGGGGCCTTCACTGGGTTAGTGTGTGTACGCCTTGGGAATTGGTTTGGGAGGGCTTACTGAGTCCTGGCCAAGGGCATGATCCAGGCTGAGCAGATCCCACCAATCTGCTCTGGGAAGGGACCAACCAACTGAAATCACTGTGGTTCTTAGTTCAGCCTCCTCCTGCCTGATGCCAACATGTTGTCCAGTTGGTTGCCCTCTTCCTGTGGAGGGGGTCTTATTCCCAGCACTCACTGCAGTTAATGGAGGTCCCTCACCAGCTCCATTCTCTGTCGGGCTCACCTCTCAGTCTTCAGCGCGACCGGCCAGTCACAAAGGAGTGATTTTGCATGCTCCAGGGGGTCGTGACTGTGTGAGTCACCAGTTTGGGCCGCTCTGGCAGGTCACGGCTCCTGCAGGTGGTGGCTGCATGAGTCAAGAGTTTAGGCTGCTCCGGCCAATTGCAGCTCTGGTGGGTTACAGCTCTGGCAGGTGTCAATTCTGGTGGGTTGTGACTCCAGCAGGTCACGGCTCTGTGAATCTAGAGTTTGTACTGGTCTGGCCAGTCGTGGAGGTGGTACTGCGAATTCAGGCAGCTGGAGAGTGCTGTGGCCCCAAATCTCACCTTCTGCAATTGTAGCTCCTGGACTGCATATTTGACCAGCTTTTTTGCCTTTAGTTTCTTCCTGGGTCAAGAGGATCCATCTCCTTCTGTCTGGACCTCTCCATGATGTTTTATTCCGGCATGAGTTGTCTCTCTCAGAGAGGCTGAGTATCTTGCCTCTTATTGATCCACCATCTTGAACTGGAAGTCAGGAAATGGTGTATTTTTAAAGAGAAAAAAAGAAGAGAACTACAAATAGTGGAGAAGTTCTCTTTTTTTTAAAATATTCATTGTTGTTGGAAAATGAAGTTAGGTGTAGAACTACAGGTTTTTAAACAAAGAAAAAAATCCTGTGGTAAATAAGAGTCTGCTTATCTCTCATAAATTTATATGCTTAACTCTTATAAATATTAATAGAGTTGCATATACAAGCATTAAGGTGATAATCAACCTCCATTAAAATCCATTTGTATTCATGAGCTTTTTATAAAGGTTACTCTTCAGTAATTTCTTGTGAAAATGTGGGGTAATGATCTTCATAACTTTGAAACCTATTTCAAATATATCTCATTAAACAAAGAACCCAGTTAAAGTTTTTTATAATAAATTTCCATGAAAACTTCACAGTAAATTGATCCATATCTTTCCTAAAGTCATCTTCATTTGCTCTATTAATTTATATATAGTGCATTAACTAGAAAATATGAGATAACTCCTGTCCTATGCGTCTGTCAATCTTTGTAATCTGAATTTACCAGATTGTCAATTTGCCACACCTAACTTCATCAACCAAACTTCTGATAAACTCAACCTAAGCCAGTTTACCCAATATTGCCATTTGTAGTACACTCAGCACTCTTAAAAGCACACAGGAGCATTAGAGTATTGAGGGCCTGCAGTCTTTTTTTTTTTTGTACTGAATATGGAACTCAGAGCCTTGTGCTTGCCAGGAAGGTGCTGTGCCACAGAGCTATATCCCCAGCCTGGTAAATTTTAAATTCAAAAAATAAGTTTTCTATATGTTAAACAGTGTAGCTTCACTCTATTAATTATGAATTCCATCAAAATATTAATAATGAAGAGAATTAAAGAAAGGCAAAATCAGCATAGCAGAGTCTTTATTTCATGCAACAATTGTGCTTTTAAGAAGAAGCAGAGCAACAGGATGGGAAAGGGGGTGGAGTGATGGGCAAGCTTGTTTCAGTCCCACTAATAAATCTCTCCTGTATTTTCTAATTAAAGTCATACTTGGTGTTTTAGGGAAAAAGACCCAATCTGTGATGAGGAAAACAAGTGTGAGATCATCAAATATTTTTATACTAGATATAAGAGAACATGTTTACCCAAACTGCAAGGCATATTCCTGGCAACTACAATGTATGGCTTGAGACAGCTCATTTTGCAAGGCTAAGTAAGCTCGTGAAATAATAGCAGAATAAAGTATATGTCATACATAAAATATCTGCATTCTTCTGGATTAAGCAGTAAGGAAAAAGTGAACACAGTTCTAGGAAGTAAATACACAGTACATAATAATACAAATTTTATCCAAAATACTTGCCATGATATGTATTTGGGATACACACACATGTATGTACCACTCTAAATATAATTTTCATTGCATTCAGTAGCACATGTTTAAATAAGTACATGAAAATTCACAGCAGTACACAGAATACTTAGTAACTAATTTGAGTACTAAAAATAAAAGACATTGAATGTATTAGAGTTTGTGGGACATATGAGGAGAAGCAAACTCTGTAATATAAGCTTAATCTCTTTTTTTGAAGAGGTGACTTGCATTACTTTTATGAGGTCTTCTGACAGGATACATGCTAGGGATAATGAGCAGATATTGCTAGTTATCTGCACATCTGCTCATACAGATCGAACAATTATTGTATGTAAAGTGCTGGATTAAGAGATGAGATAAAGGAGCAAAAGACATCTACTTATTCTTCTAGATCATTTTACAGATGAGTGAGAGGACAACAGGTGAATATAGTAGGCAAATGTTCTAATACTGTTGTAGCTATATCCATAGGTTGGGAAGGAGATGATGGTCTCAAGGAATAGATTCCTGCAGATACAGCATCTGAGCAGCATCTGAAGATTATGTGGGGGGTAGAAGGGTTAGCTCACTTTAGGAAGGGCGCCTTATGCAGTTCTATGCATGGGCAAAGTGTGAGTGAGGAAATACCAGTAAGACGGTGAGAAGACGGCAGATCCACTTCCTCCCAACTTGCATCTACAAGTTTTTTTGTCTCCTGAGGAGTTGATGTTGAATGACTGATGAACTTTAAGGACTTAGGGTAAGGGTTAGAGTTAGGGTTTGAAAACCAGGGACTGATGGAAACATCAGTATGATGGCAATGTGCAGAGTGAAAAGGGATGATACTGAATTACAGAGTCCATTTAGGAAGCCTTTGAACAAATCTGTATGGAAAATTAGGGAAGTCTGAGCTAAAGCTGTCAATAAACTGCCAAAGAAAAGACACGTTTGGAAGCTCTTAAGGTGTTGAGCCTGTAGTTGGTTGGATAAAAGGTGAGTGTTAGAAGAGTGGTCTAGGACGATTTCTGTTTCTGCATTTCAGTAGACAGAAGTAATAATAGACATGAGTGGCATAGAGGAAGGAACAAGTTTTGAAGAAAAGACATGCAGTTTGAATTGAGACACTTGGAGTTTGAGGCTTATGTGAGAAACTTAATGATGTCTCTTGGCCACTGACTTATGATACTGAAATTCAGAACAAGTATTTGAGCTAGAAATATAAATTTATGAATCTATAATGACTGTGGTTGATGACTAGTTATATAGAGAAAAATGAAATTCAGAATCTACATTTTGTACACTGTTTTGGACATTCATTGTTTTTACCTAAACAGGATCTGTTTGTCCTTCTTTGGTATTTGATATTTGAGTAGTGTGATTCTTGAGTCATTTGGCTGAAGTGGGTGAACAACGCGACTCCTTACTCAGATTTGCTCCATCAGTTTCTTCCTTCCTTTTTCATGGCTGCATTGGTTCAGTCTGTGAAACAAAATTATGGAGATGCTGTAGCTTTGGGGGTAAGTTGTCTTTTTTGCCAGTATTACAGAGAATAGGTTTTCTCTCTATACTATCCAACAACTCTTACTACAGGTGGGAACACTTAAGAATGGAGACAATCCAGGGGAAAAGTCTTGAGAGGCTGAGAGAGAATGAGAAACCAGTAGGGGAATAATAGGAAATTAAGTTCTTGAGTCCAGTGGGACTGAATATAAAGTGATCCCTAGACTTCATTTAGAGGTGTCAGAACATTTTGTTTGTTATCTAAGCTAATTCGAGTTGATTTATTATTTAACCACATTTAAAATAGTCTCATTAAGGGTGGAGAATACAAATATTATCATTTTTGATTATGTTAATTACAAAATATCTGTTAATGAACTATAGCATGGCAATATAAAGGAATGATTTGCTCTGAATATAACTCTTGATACAGTCTTAGAATAAAATTTTGAATATTCCTATTATAAGCATGGTACATATTTTAATTTATTTAACTTTTTTAAATTTTTCAATAACTTTTTAAAGAGCTCATGATTTTTCATTTATTAAAATGAGAATGTTTTTGAATAATATCTTTCTAAATGTATACTCTAATATGATTTTGGCAGTTTCTATGAATTAAATTTGCTTTCTGTTTTGATTTTATAACCTCAAACATTGTAAAAGCTAAGCTTTACCAGTGAAATACATTCCCAGCCCTAAACTCAGTAATTTTGATTGTATATTACTTAGGTTTTCTATGTAGAAATCTTATCTCCTGCAGAGAACTTTTTTGTCCTTTTCCAGTCATTAGATATCATGCTTGTCCTACGTGGCTTTTTTTTCTTGAGGGGTGGGCATGTGCCTTTCATCTGTTAAACATTTTCTTGCCAGTTTTAGTTTCCTATGAGAATTCCATTTTTTTTCCTTTTAAAAAAAACCATGTTTTGATGTAAAGTGCTGTTTGTGTTCTTATTAAATGATCATAAACTTTTTCCTATATTCTGCTGAGATGGTGAATTGTGTTTATCAATTTTCTAATTTTTGTCTTATTTAACATTTACAAGTATATATAAGCTTTTAGACTTTCAGATTTTTCTTGAGTACATTTTAGCTATTTTTAAACTATGAAATATGCAAAAGAAATCTCATGAAGAAGATAGGCAACATAATTCAAAGCTTTGTCTTAGTAGCAGGCTATGATTAAAAGATACACGACTGAAAGACTTAATGAGGTTTTATAATGAGAATTGGGGTGCTTTTAGTAAAGCATTTAGTTTGGAAAGATGGGGACTGCACAGCTTTGCAAGGTGAACTAAGTTATAGTAATAGGGAAATGAAGATTAGTAAAAAACAGAAATGCAATTTTGTCAGGGATTACTTGAGTAATTTTTCAATAGTTAGTATGCTTCATCTTCACTTAGAAATAGAAAGCAAGAAGTATATTCATGTGATTATTAGTTAATAACACTCACTGACTTCAGCTACTTATTGGATTGATTTAGGTAAGTGAGCCATGTACCTCATTTTTTTTTTCTATTCAGTAAGTATTTTGACTTGATCTTCATAGGTTATGTAAGAATATTGCTACCATTAGCAATGTAACCCAGTGCTTGTTGCTGGGCTATGCAGGTTCCACCAATAATTTAGTATATCTATATCTATATCTATATCTATCTATCTATCTATCTATCTATCTATCTATCTATCTATATGACTAAGTGTTTTATATAATTTACTTGAAAATTTCAACCATTTTTACATACACGTGGGAGGCTGGCACTTTGGAGTATTGCTGGTTCAAGGCCAGCCTAGACTACAAAGAGATCTTGGGAAAACAAACCCTAAACCAAACCAAAACAAACAGAACAAAGTAGCAGTACAATAACAAGGAATACAAACTATTCCCTGTATTTTGACATTAGATGCTTTTTTCCTTATTGAAATCATCAGCTATTATCCTGTTTTGAAGTTCTATACGACTTTCATTGCTTTGTTTTGATTGACTTTATTCTGTTTTGTTTTTGTTGGGTTTTACTTTCTTTAACATAAAACAAGAGAAATCATTGGCTAATTATCTGAGACTGAATAATCTATTGGCTGGATAGTTTTGAAGATACAAATCATGTGACTTGACAAAGTCCCCTTCTCCCTCATCACTTCCTTTTTGAAAGTTTCATCATTTTCACTTTCATGCACTTCTCACTGCTCTGGGTAGTAGACTGATACAATTTCTATCTAGTCTTTTTTCCTTAAAGGATTTTCATCCAAAGAGTAATTGAAAAATTTAATGTGAATAATCATGGTGAAGAAGCCTCAAGTCCAAGTTTCCAAACTATTACATGATTATATAAAAAATATATTTCTACAATATAGCTTTATAGTTTACAGTTTTCAAACATATTTTCATAGATGTGTATTATTTGTCTGCCCCTTACAATACATTCTAATATAGAGCAATTTGTAGACAAGAAACCCAAGGCTTGTTGATTGAATATACTTAAGGTTAAAGTGTCTAGATTGAAACTAAAAGTGAGGCTTTCTTTTGCTGCAGAATGTGTTATTTGGATGAAGACTCGAGTTTGATTTTATTGTTGTTATCACTGTTATTATTGTCTTTAGCATCTCTTCCCCTTCCTCCACTCCTTTCTCTCCCTTCTCCTCCTCATTTTCTTTGTCTTTCTCTTCCCTTCTCCTCATTATCATTTGGTGATGACTTCAATGAATAAAGCAATGTTCTAGTTGTTTTGCTTGTGATTTATCAAGTTTAATCTGCAAAAAGCATTAGGGAAATATAATAATAATTATAGGCTATTGTAATTAACTGCATTTTATAGATGGAAAAATGAAGAATAAAAGGTTTGAATAATTTTCCAAGGACAGAGATCTTGGTAGTGCCATGGTTACAGCCTTAGCTATTTTATCCTAGGCTTTCATGCTTTTTTTTTTCTTTTTTTTTCAATTTTTTGAGACAAGGTTTCACTATGCAGTTCAGGCTGGCCTTGAGCTCACTTTATGGCCCAGACTGGTCTGAAATATGCAATGATCCTCTTGCCTCAACTTCCCAAGTACTGAGATTACAGGCAGGCACCACCACGCCTAGCTAGGGTTTCTGTTCCTGACCAGTACTGCATCCTTCTGTTGTTAACTGAGAGATGGAGATAAAGCTGCAAACAATGGATGACTCTCAAAGTCTTCCTCATATTTTCATTAAAAAGTAAAACAAAAAATTAATATCTGAAAAAAGATGCACAATGTGTGAATAGGAATATGATAGGTCCCAAATTCTGTTCCACATTTTAACCAGTTATGGATTAACCAAAAAGAAGTTTCAGAGTAGGTGAGAAGAGTGGGAGTAATTTTGGACAATTCACATGCTAAAATATTGGTAACTGGCACTTTGAAGGCATTTAGAATGCTTGTTATGATACTTCTAAAAGGCAAGGATAATTAATGTTTGCAAAAGATAAGACAACTAAAATCAATGTATTCTCTTTCTATTTAGGCTTTGATTTTACAGCTAATTATGTTTTTGCATTAAAAGTCTTGCCTTGCTTATACCTCATTACTGCTTGATCTGTGCATCATTTAAAATCATATCAGCCTAAAAATTATACCTTAATGAGATGACTGCTTTAATTGGTCTTTATTTACTATTTTAATAAAAATAACTGTAAAAGCCCTACAGTTTATTATTTTTTGAATTTTTCTTTATGCTAGCCATCAGTTGGTGTTTGCATTTAATTTTGGCTTGCACAGATTTAGAAGACAATTTATTTGTGGGAACCAAGAAAAATATGAAACTATGATGCTCTAATATACAACATGCATGAAAACTGGGAACAGAGTACATTTAAATATTTGTTTATTTATGCATATTTACATTGGTTTACCACATTTTCTAACATTATTCTTTCTGGGACTTGAGACTTGGGGAATTTTTTTTTAAAGGAATATAAAATTTGTTGAAAGACAGATGTGAACTTCACAAAAACTCTATAAATTAAATATTTACTTAAGTAAAAACAAAACAAAATAAAAATTCAAGTATGTTTGTAAAATAAATTTAACATTCAGGCTTTATAGTATATTATATGCTTAACAGTAATTTAAATTTATAAATTAAATACATAATCAAAATATTTGCCAGAAAATATATATCTAGGGGTTTTTTTTGTATCTTTTTCTTTCCTCCCAGTACTGGGGATCAAACTCACAACCTCACACTTGCCAGGCTGGTGCTTATGCTGCTGAGCTAAATCCCCAGCCCTAGGTTTTTTTTTTTAAATTACACTGGACATTTTTAACTATTTCTGAAAAATGTAATGGAAGAAATTTTAACATTAATGTATAATTTTTCTAAGTTTTAAATTCATTACCAAATATGAAAATTGATCAAAGGAATATATTTGATATTGTATATTGTTAAGTAATATTTTAATTTATATAATATAAAGAAAACAGGAAATAAAAGGAACACTGGATTGTTCTTGTTCAACTCCACCACTAAGTTGCTATAAGAAGACTTTTCATTTATATGCAGCTTGTCCATCTTATCTGTAAAATCCAGAGTAATGGCCTTGCTACCCAATTTTATGTTTTGGGGACCAATTGTAATAGCATAGTATATAAGCTAGGTAGAAATTCATCTTCTTTTCTTGCATCCAGGGCCTATTGAATCAGAATCAGTAGTTGTCTTGATAGAACTCAGAGAAAAGATGATTCTTTGGAGTTGACACAGCAGATATTGTCATAAACCTTCCTCTAACAGGGAGCTCTAATTGTAACTAAGACCAAACACTTGAAAGCCCATTGGGGTGATAAAATCTCCGGGAAATTCATATGATGATTATAGTTTGAGAGATACTGGGGTAGATGAACTTTTAAAATCACAATGTTTGAAAAAACATATGGGTTAGGAATGTGACATTTTACATAGAAAATATCTATATATTTTAAAATGACAGTGTACTAAAAAATACAATATAAATTTGGCACTACATAGATTTAGGTTAATCCCAGGACTATCAGTTACTCCCTGGGTGATCTTTGGTAAGTTATCTAATTCTTATTCTTTTAAATATGAAACATAGACAGTAATAACTATCTCTTAGATATGAAGTATTAAAAGAAATAAAAATTTTGTAATATATTCAATGAGTGATAATCTTTCATTCCTTTTTATTTCTGAGCCTCCTTCACCTATTCATTCCAATTTGTACTGACACAAGGAAATTGGGGTGAGTAAATGAAATTCTATTGAAAAATACAAACAACATGTTCTTATTTCCAAGCGGTTACAATTTATGTCTAGATGTTCTCCCAAAGCCTCATGTAATCGCAGGTGAAGCTTTCCAGAGGTGGTTGGATCTAGAGTGTGTAGTACTGGGATCAAGAATGTGATGCTGGTGTTGATTAACAGTGTGATGCTAGGATGAAGTGTGAATGATATCTGTCCTAAGGGTGAGTAGCCTGGATAAAATGTAAGAGACAAGAAGAAGGCTGGTAGTGTTACTTGGTGCTTGCTGCCTGCTACTTGCTGCCATCTGCCTGCCTGTCCTGCCATGCACCTGTCCCATGTTAATCTGCCTGGGAGCCAGCTAACTATGAACTAAAACCTCTACAAATTGTGAGCTACAATAAACTGTTCTTCCTTTAACTTTGGATGTTGAGTAGTTTATTGAAGTCATGAGAAAGGAAACTAAGACATAATCTACATTGGTTCAAATGGTTTTATTCTGTTTTGTTTGATCTTAATATGTGTGATCATATGAATAGTTACTTTGAAGACAAGACAGTATGGCAGCCAGTGTTGATTTAATATCATCTTGCTCTGAAGTCCTACCATGCTTTTGTTTTTCTATTACCATTGGTTCTATCATGCTGTGTGTTATTGGATTTTAATATGTATGATAGTAAAAACAAAATTTTTATGGAAAATGAGATAATATAGCAGCCATTGTTCATCTTTGGTTATATGGTTCAGAATGTCTTGGAATACTTCCATTCTCTTAAGTTGTTTATTCTACTTTGTTATGTTTGACATTATTGTGTGTAAAGCTAAGCTCAACTATTTTAAAGAAAGAGACATGATAGCTACTGTTAATATCCAATTGTCTTGTTGTGAAGTGCTGTGTTGCTTACATTGTTCTGTTCTGATCTGCTTAGATCTGTCCTCTTTTGTTTTATTCTCTTTAAAATAAAAAAATAAAATTTTTTAAAAAAAGTCATAATCTAAGCTCAGCTACTCTCCTCAGTTAACTTCCTACTCCATTCTCTAAAGATGCTATTCCACACCTTTCCTACTCTTCACATGAAGACGATCTCTTCCTGTTGTATTTCAGGTTTCTGCTAAGCCAAGTCAGTGATCTATGGCTGGTTGGGGGGGGGGTGAAGAGGTATCAGGACCTGAAATTAAAATTATAGGCAGGAAAGCATAGATAGCAGCTTCAACTACATGTATGTCATATTTAGATGAATAAACCAGGTGCTAGCATGGCATGAAGAACAGGGTTGGTGGTAGAGGAAAAATAATTGGAAATCCCTGGTCATATCATAGATCAGAGCTCATGCCTCTGTCTTATTGATAGATATTCAGTGCCCAATAATTACACCTGGGTTGGGTCAGGGAGAAATCTCCTGAGATTTGTGGGTCCTGGTATGATGTAGATTGTCCATACAGGCAGCATCCTAAAAAGGCAGCTAGACATGAGGGATGAGTGATCAGTGGCTCCCACTCTTAGGGAAGGTCCCTTGAGAATCTTGGGGACAGACACAGTAATTGTCATGGTAGTACTCAGAGAAAAGATGATTCTTTGGAGTTGACACAGCAGATATTGTCATAAACCTTCCCCAAACAGGGAGCTCTAATTGTAATTAAGACCAAACACTTGACAGCCCATTGGGGTAGAAATTCAAAGTTCACAATTAAGAAAATTTTAAAAACATTAAATTTAGTGGGCTGCAACTGTTTTAAATTGACAGTCATTTAAACTACAGATAGAATTTTTTCCATTTGTGGAAATGGAAATGTATAACAGGGACAGATATTTGAATATTAATTACCTGGTATCCATTCCTCCATAAATTTAGACAATACAAGTTGTGGATATTCCTTTCAGAAAGTTGTTTTGACTCACATACAGAGGCACATTCTCCTAAACAACTGGTTTCCTTTCTCAACAGTATGAAGAACTCTGTCCTGTTCTCTTAGTTTGAGACATTGTCTCTAACAGATTTTAAAAGCTTATGTGTTCTACATCAAATATAGATCAAACTCTCACATTTGGCCACTGGTTCTCCAGCTCGTGGCTGTAAGTCTTCTCACACTTCACTCATTTCTTTTCTTATCATCTCAAAGAGCTTTGGTTTAGATGAGTTATAGGTACTGATATCGTACTAGAAATTGTTATTTTAAATATTTTTAATATTTGTCAATTTATTAACAATGGCAAATCTATTTTTATTAGCACAACAGCTTTCCATGAAAAAATTATTTTCCTAAAAAGAAAAAGAATGAGAAAAGTGAGATTGTTCCACTGTTTCTGTAAATTTCTTAGGATCTGACCTCATAGAAGACAGCTGGCTTCTCATATCTGCTTTTTAAGGCAATCTGCTGTGATTCTAATATTCACTGGAGAAAATCAAATCTCACATAGAAGATGCACAGTTGAGAAATGTAGGAGCATGCAGACCTCTGAGAGGGTCTCAGCAACTCTTGGGGTTCCTTGGAGCATGTTTTGAGAACTGCTATTTTAGTTTGTTTAACAATTTTTCTGTTCACTTCTATTTATCTATGTACCTTCTTAACTAGCATTTATTATTTTAATTAGTGCATGTTTATAACATATTTAACTATATATTGTAAATTTCTTTATTTTCCCAGTAGTTTTATAACTATTTTCACACATTTTTTGTTTTCAGTTCAAATTTGGAGTAGTTTTTTAAGTTTAAATGACATCTTGTTAGAATTTTAATGAAAATAGTGTTATTTAAAAGGAAATTTGGAGAGAATTGACATTTTTATAATTAAGATAGATTTCACTTTTGAAATCATCCCAATATCCTAGAAAGTAGAGCAAGAAAATTTTGGTCCACTGGGTCTTTAATGGAGTAGGGTTAATGTTCAATGTGAGATAGCTAAACTCCAAATTAAAATCCTGTGAGGATAATGAGAATCACTAATCCTAGCCACAATTTCTTCAGTATGACATTGAATAAAAAAGTGACTAATTTAGTAAATTCAAGCTCCTGACTTTGGTACCTTGTTGTGTTCAGTAAGGCGTTGCCTTCATTCTTATAATCAAAATTTGACAGGCGTATTTGAACCTTGCCGATAATGATCAAGACCTACTATACTCATGCACCAGTTCTCCAAAGTGGATGTGAGTGTGGTGCATTGTAAATATGACTAATAAGAAAATCAAAAGCATCAAAACTTACAGCAGTGTGTTATATAGGAAAAGCTTTTAAGTGGAAAACAAGTATTAGTAGTTTCTGGCTAGTAAAAGCCAGTAAATTTAGCTTTAGCCTTACTGACTGTTGGTATAATTACTTTAATACCTCTGTGGTTGGGGCTGGGAATATAGCTCAGTGGTGCAGCACCTGCCTGGAGGGCGCGACGCAGAAGTGAGTTCGATCCTCGGTACCAAATAAATACATAAACACCTTTTTAAAAAGAATAAAAACAAAAACCCCTTAGTATCTCTGTGCTTTAGCTGTCTGAGCTCCAAAATAAGAGTGAGGATACCACTCTTTTTATTTCCTAAGATTCAGAGGAATGTAACATGTGGCAGTGTGCTTTCTAGAGTGTTTAACAAAATGCAGGGCATCATAGGACATTAGAATTGTGCAGCTGTAGAACTAGGCCAGCACACAGAGAACAGCTCGTTCATTAATTGTTGGAACCCTAAGTATTTCCTAGGTAATTCTCAGCGCCATGTTTGTAAGTGGGGCCCAAACAAGAAAAGTTAATGTACAGGGCACACTGTCAATTGTACTATATGAATTAAATTTATATCTTAATGTTATTTTGCTTAAATAGAGATATGGCTTTCAAACTTTTGAACACTTCTCATCTAGCCCAGATTCTCAATGTTTCAGATAAAGGAGATGATATGTAGAGAAATTATTTTCCTATTTGCATGTCTGGACAATATGTGTTGAGTGTAGAATAATAATGTAATATTTATGCACTCAATTTTCTTACATTTTAAGTTAAAATCTATAAAAATTGAATTCTCTCAGGTTTTTAGTCTGCAAACCTGTTGGTCTGTAGCCAGAAAATGATTATATTCTTTATAAATAAAGTCAAACAGAGACATACAATATAGATGCTGTTTAGTCTGTGAAACTGGTAAATCTTCATTTTAGAACTCATGGATATTTATATACAGAAGTTCATGGGTTTTGGTTATATGCAGACATTAGGAAACTGTATACTTAGAGAAAGTGCAAATATGTTTAGCTGAGACAGATCTTATTTTGAACCATAAAAGAAAATTCAGTTGAAAGGAGGAAAATAGGTCTGACCCATCTCCTGAGTAAGTTTATTTCAGTCTTCTGTGTGTTGTATCTAAATGATATTAGACACTCAGGTATCTCCATATATCATGAGACAGGTATGCAGATAAAAAGTTGAGTTTAATATTTTTTATTAACTGCGATTTTTACTCAGATAATCTCCTACATAGTTCAGATTAATTACTGCTTTGTGAGCTAATACTTTTGAAACAAAAGAACAATTTAATAGTTTTCTTCTCAAATCAGAATGTTCAAATACCTTGATTTGCAGGAAGACAATGCTGACCATTTCTTGGGAAGAACTTCATGTGACCACTCACATTTGTTCCTTCTGGAATTATGTTGAGCACAAAAGAGCAAATAGCCAAACAGCATATCTTTCCGTCCTTCAGAAGCAGCTCTCACTGGAGACAAATTGCAGAGCCATAAAATCTGGTGTATATGCCTCTCATTCTCCATCCAACGATGGGGCAGTGGCTGGCTCTCTGCCAGGACCAGATGTTAGTTTAAAGGAAAAGAATCTTACTCAAAAGGGGTTAAGATCTTCCTAGTTTCTTGGTAACAGAACACTATACTTTTCCCCTCATAACCATGGACTAGGACACCATAGCACACAAAGGAAACAGTACATGATTTAAATAAAATATTCCAAGCGCCCTTATCATTTCTAAGCGTTCCTTAGCATTCTATGAGGTAGTAGATGACAATGTTTAAATTTCCTGTTGCATTTTGGCATGGCTTTAAATTCATACTTCTGAATTATGCAGAAACCTTATGAAGCAATGCTCACACCTCAGGTTTGCAAAGTAACTATACAGAGTGCAATAAGACTGCAGATCAGAAGGTGTTGCATATGTGTGCCGTCAATAAGCTTCCTTAATAATAGGTCTTTGTTATAGAAAATGATTTGTGTTGGATGCTGAGTCCTTTTGAAAGCAGGAAAATATAGGTCTCGTTTTACAAAGACTGTTTTTAATTATAATTTGACAAAAGAAATAACCGCATTACCTATTTGATGTGCCAGAGCCTTATCTAGCACCACCTGTTGAGCCCAAGGCACTCAAATACTGACATATTGCAGAGAACAAAATTATAGAACTGGCATACTAACTAGCACTGATGCCAACAAAAGTATAATGTAGCTTTTGTACTCAAAATAAAACAGAAATACATTAAGCTACCAACTGTAAAGGTATAAGAAAGCCATATTTAATTCTACACAAACAGATTCTTCTAACAATGAAATGTAATGAAAAATGGTCTTGGTGTTAAAAGGCCAAAGTTTGCATAGCCCACACTGGTAACTATCATAATCTTAAGCAAAACAGAATTTCATGGTGCAGTGGATTTATATTAAGTATGACAAGGGATGCTAAACTTCTTTTCCTGAATGGATGGGTTCAATAGAGGAACACTGGCTATGTGAGGAAATAGCAAGCTGTACCATCAGAACAGGCAAAACGAAGAGCTGTAATTAGTTATTTGTTTGTGAGTATGTAGTTTACCAGGTTCACAATGGGTGAAGAGTGTATTGCTCTTGAAAGTTCACCTGCCTTTGCCTTTGTACATGTGTTGACTTATAGAAAGTTAATGCTGGAAAGTACAGGGCTGTAGAGGGCCTCCTCTGTTTGGAGACAAAGGAATACACAGGCCACCTTGGGAGACTGACATTCACAGAAAAGTGATGTAAAATGTTTGAAGGAACTGATGGCTGTATGTATTACTGCTGAGTCTTTAATTTGGACCAAAACATTGAGCTTTATAATTATCATCCAGATCATGTAGTCTTTCAGTGAACCCCAACAGTAGATATTGTTCCTATTTTAAAGATGCAGGTTTTGAGGTGAAGGGAAGTTAATTAACTTGCCTACAGCTGCTTAGGAGTTAAGTCAAATCTGTCAGATCCTAACACATGTTCTGTATATGTTAGCATCAATGAAGATATTGTTTCTAAAAAAGATAATTTATAAATTGGGAATTAGTATGTGTGGTGAACTAATGTGACTGGAGTACAGCTAGTTGCCTAACATGTAGCTAAAGAGAAGACTTATATGAAAATGTACCTGCAGCCAGGCATTGTGGTTCATGCTGCAATCCCAGCTCTCTGGGAGGCTGAGACAAGGGGATTGCACGTTTGAGCCTTGCCTGGGAAATTTAGAGACAATAAAATCCTGTGTCAAAATTAAGAGGACTGGGGATATAGCCTGGTGCAGAGGCCCTGAGTACAATTCTCAGTTCAAACAAAAACAAAAACAAAACACGGTACATGATGAAAGGGTTATTAATCGAAGGACAATAGTCTATCCAGAGGTTAGAATAAATTATATAAAAAATAATAAATTGTATTCAACTTAATGCATGACATATGTCCTTTTGGTTTGAAAAGGTCAATTTACTGCAATAAAATATTTCCTTGTGAAAAGTAGCAACTGGGATAGCTACCCTTTATTGATAACAATTTAATTTCTGTATTGTTTCTAAGCTTGATTTTTCTCTCTCTCTCTGTCTTTCATATTTTTTCTTTTTTTGTTTGTTTTGAAACACAGTCTCACAGGTAGTCTAACTTGCCATGTAACCTAGGCTTGTCTCAAACCCGCAACCCTTTCGCTTCAGCCTCCAGAGTACTGTAACCACAGGCAAATACCAGCAAGCCAGTCTTAGTGGTGGACCCCTGTAATCAATATCCTGGGCAGCTGATGCAGGAGGACCTCAAGCCATGATGCAGAGCTCTTTAATCAAACTTCTGACCTGTATGTTGGCCTCTGAAGTGAACTGGTCCACCAGAAGAACACTCTGAGAAAATAACCAAAAGCTGTTCCTCTGATGTTATTTCTTTATTATAATTCAATAATTGTCATTCAGATCTATAAAATAGACTTCCACAATTCAGTTTGCTTGAATGAGTTTCTTTATATTTAGGTGTTTAGAGATACTAACAAAATAGATTTTCTGAATCTGAAAAGTTGGGACCAGAGCCTGGAGCACAGTCACTCCACTGAGGTCAGACCTACCTAGGATTCGCGGAGTCTTCTCTCTGTTCAATGTGATTCCTCAAATATAAGCAAAGAGGTTCAATTTTCTTCCTTGTATAGATGAATAAAATAAAGCAGAGGAAGGGGTACAGCATCTTGCTTCATTAAACAGTATGGAGTTCTAAATGTGCTTTTCTATTCATGCTTTTATTATTATTTGCTCCTCCCCCAAAATATTTGGTAGATGTAGTTCAATAGTCTTTTACTCTAATGAACCAATATACAAGAGATGATCATAAAATAAAATTTGGTTTAAAACCTTCCTATAGTAAAGGAGATATTATCATAAATTCTCTTCAAAATCCCCTCGCCTTCTTCAGACTCATTTGTCTCACTGTTCTTGCTACTTTCTGAACAGGAATGTCTTTATGAAGTGTGAAGAAGGTGGATGCTGCTGCTGAGTGCTGTCCAGTGGAAAGGGCGGCCTGGAAAGCATTGCAGTGTGTTGACACCCACAGACAGCACGCGACCTTGGGCTCTTTCTAAAATGAAAATGACTATGAAGGCTAAACATTTTGAATTCATTCAGGACATTGAGGCCACGACAACAGCACAACTACAGGCACAAAAAAAGATTCTCAGACCTATCTCAAAAAGTGACAAAAATAATAGATTAAGTCTGTTTGAATTGAAGTATTTCAAGGGAGAGTAACAGTTTTAATAGATTTTTTAAAAATCTAAGCACACATTGCATTTTTCAATCACATGCCATAGATTTACAAATAAAAGGGCACGAATCTTTTCAAATCTGCTAAAAATATCAAAGTATCATCATCATTATTTTGTTATTATTTGCAATCAGTAGATCCCAAGAGTAGAATATCAAAAATGGTATTAAGCTGTAACAATATGATTATATAGCTATTGTAATAGGTGATTTTTTTTTTTTGTCTTTTTGAGACAGGGTCTTGCTATGCAGCTCAGGCTGGCCTTGAGCTCACTTTGTAGCCCAGTCTGGTCTTAAACTTACAAAGAACGATCCTCCTGCATCAGTTTCCCTGAGTGTTGGGATTACAGGCATGAGCTACCATGCCCAACTTGTAATAGGTGACTTTGAAAAATGTGTCTGGTTCTTTCAAAAGCTTTATGTCACAAACTTTCATAACTTTTACAAGTGTCAAAACTGTTAGATAGTTCCTAATACTTTTTCTGTGTCCCAGTGGGGTGCATGCTTGGTTTGATGTTCTGCCATCACTGTCTGAAATTCTTAATAATTCTTAATAAAATTCTTAACAAATGATGTGCAATTTAACTATGATTGCCAGTTAATTAATAATTAGAGAAACCTCAGACTATCTTCAAAGCTTGTATTTTTCTTGACATGCACACCACTTTTGTGTTGAAAAAAAATAACAAGGATAAATTTTAAAAATACTGAATAGCATTGAGAAACCATACATAGAAAGAAAAACAGAACCACATAGGAGGAAAGGACTCCAAACTTCTAGTCTGCTAAGTGTTGACAAAATATTAGTAGACATCAGAAAACAAAAAGCATTTGGTTAGCAAACATTTACTGAACATCTGTTATGAGACAGGTATCATTTCAGGTGCTAAAGACTTCTTATTGAACAGCTAAGGTGACATTTCCTGCCCTCATAGAAGTTACATCTAATAGAGGAGCAGAAACAATACCTAATAAGCACACTATCCAAGTCTCCACAATTATAGCCTGTGTTTAAAAAGGGTGAGTACTAGGGAAGAGAAGAAAAGGTAATTAGGTAAATTAGATAAGGGTTGATGAAAGGTTCCTTACTGGTTGCAGTTTTCCTTAGAGTAGTTAAGCTAAGGACTTCCTAAGAAAGTGACATTTGAGTAAGACTTAAAGGCATTTCAGGATGTGGGAACAGCCAATTCAAAGGCCCAACTGCAGGAACTGCCTGGCCTTTGAGGAACAGGAAGAAGGCCAATGTGACTGAAGCAGAGTGAACAAAGGACCCTGTAGCATAAGAGGGACATGATCTGACTTACCTTTGTAGGGACACTGGGATTTTTTTTTTTTTTTTTTTGTACTGGGGACTAAACTCACGACCTTGCGCTTGCAGGCAGGTGCTTCAACCACTGAGCTAAATCCCCAGCCCAACACTGGGATTCTTAGGTGGGATTAGATTAGGGACTGGGCCACTTGAAGAGGTCTCTGCATCTCAGCAAGTAGCAGGCAGTGGAGCTGACATTTTGTGGTTTTGACACTTGCCTCTGTGTAGCTACACTGGGCTGGCAGCCTGTGGTTTTGACACCTCCTTTGTGTAACTACACTGCCCCCCACATGCCCCTCTTTAAGTAGGTCACTTCTTGAAAAACAAAGCAAAACAACAGAAAAGCAAGTTTCTCTTCCAAATTCCAGTCAGCCCATTTACTCTGGCCTCTAGCAACAAGTTTAGTAAACAATCAATTGTTGACCCTCAAGGGGGTGGAGACGGGACCCCTTGTCCCACAGAACAGGACCACAGCCCCAGATTTGAAGGTGTTTCAGCTCTAAGTACCCCCACTTCTTGCCTGGGTAGATTTGTGCTGCCTCCTCCAATCTTTACAATAAAATGACTTCTGCTTTGCTTTGGTCTCTGATTCCTCTTCTTCTCACTTTGGAGAGAAAGGCAGGGCTGTCGAGGGTGAATCTGGTGACCCTGAGACTCTAGACCCACTGGATGTAACACCTTTTATTGTTATTGTTCTGTCCCTTCACCTGAGACTATTCTGGGGCAAGACAGAAGGGCGACATTGCAGGGAGGCAGGAGGAACTGTCAGTTCTACATCAATAATTTAAGAAAGAATTGCAGGAATTAGGGCTGGAGAGAGTGCTAGAAATGGTAAGAAGGATTGGTACTTGGGGATGTAGTTGATGGTAAACAACAAAATTTCTTGAGAATTAGAAGTAGAACACAAGACAAACATGTATTATTAGTACAAGAAACTGCAAAAAAAAGGAATAGCCATTAATACAAATGGGAATATTACAGATGGTGTGAGTTTTGAGACGCCCGCCGCGTGTAGGGAGAAGCCAACAGACGTCCTCTCATGCAATATGCAAGGAGTTTTATTTGTTGTCCAAGCATGCGTGGGGCCCACTGAACACGCAGGAACAGAGAGCCACGAGGCATGCCGGAGCATGGCTTTTAAAACTACAGGACAAAGGAAGGCAGGGCTTTGGCAAGCGCGGTTACAGAAACAGAAGGCATTGGTTAGTTTAAATGGCTTTCTACATTCATTGGAGGTTGTGACTATAGGGTGGT